>VZDJ01000174.1:1286158-1308411 GCA_008694505.1 Cyanoderma ruficeps
TTTTTTTTTTTTTTAAGCAGAAAGGGTAGAATTTGATGTGCAAAACTTAAAAAAAAATTGCTGCAACAATATCAGTCTGCTCAAGCTGCCAAGTTGTGCAAAACCTGGCGCGGGGTAGACACACACACACACACACAAAGACAAAAAAATTCTGCTTTTTTGTTTCCTAGATGGAATGCCTGGGAAGTGTGAAGGGAAAGAAAGAACAGCTGGGGCAGAATCTCTTTATTCAGGTGCCAAGTGCCCTTGGGGGTGACCCAGGTCTCTGAGGACTCCGAAATCCAAGAGCTGCAATGTTCTCAGTGGAACCAAAGCTGGTATTTGCTGTCCTGATGCTTTGCCAGAGCTGAGGAAAGGCTGAAATCTGATGCAATTTCCATTGCTGAATTAAAGAATTTTGCTTTCTAATAATTTGGTGAAAACCACTGCTATGGTTTCGATGTGTTGACATTAAATAGCTTTTGATTTCTGATTTGTTCCATAGTGCTGAGATGGTGCTGGAGGCAATTAGCTGCATTTGGGAGTTGGGGGATGATTGATTGTTCTGCTCCCTCTCAGCTGCTTTATGGGTTTAACTTTTATCTACAGTTTAAAATCAAAGGGCTCCTTTGTATTTTTTTTTAAATTAGTTTACAATCTGTTGACAAAGTGGCCCTCCATCTGAATGGATCATGTAGTCTCACATAGCTGGATTAAAAATGACAATTATATTTCAAGCAAGATAATATTTTCCTGATCATTTCTTTCTGGGGGGAAAAATAAAAAGGTTTTATGGTGCAATTTCTGTTTACACTTGACGACTTCCAAGCCTTTTTTCATTTAGAAATTTCTTCACTCCAGCTCTGCTAAACAGTAATAGATCAGAATTTGATTTGGGTTTTAAGTGACTCTCGGCTCTAAATTTGCAAGTGGAAGTCAGCAGGGCTCTGTGCTGACTTAGGTTAGAATGAACACATGGAAATGGAAAATGTAAAGATGTAAAACTTGCCCTGATGGCACCTGGCAGGAGCAGATGTGCGAGGGGCAGCTGGGTCCTGCCGTTCCTGGGCATTCCTTGGCCAGCCAGGAGCTCTCCTGTTCCTTCCTGCGGCTCAGCTGGTGAGGAGAACACCCCGATAAATCACCCAGAGGAGAGGCCCAGACATGCACAGACAGGCAGCATGAGCAGGGAGGAGGAGCAGAGAGTTTTAAGGCCGGGACGGAATTCTCTGTCTCATTTTGTGCATATTTATGATGCAGAGATGGGAGAGGCCCGCAGAGAGAACACAGAGCTCACAAATCACATCCCTCAGCTCGCCCCAGCGTTGGTTAAAGTTCACTCGTGTCTCCTCTGCTTGTACTCCATTAATCACTCCCTGCCTCTGAAACAGGGCTGGGCTGGTGTCCCACATCTGCAGGGAGATCATGGCCAGTCCCTCTCACTCTTCTTCCTCTCCCAGTGGAAGGGTTTTTTGGGGTTGCAGACATTATTCCCTCCTGTTGGCTGACATCGAGATTAGGTTCCGCTCTAGCTGGCAGAACAATCAGTGATAAATATTTTGCCTCTAATTTTAGGGCGCTCTGGGTCCAAAAGCCCCTGAAAACCAAAGGGAGGCTTGGTCGTGATGAAGGTAAGGAAAGCAAATCCTGAAAGAAAAGGAGCATTTTCATTCCTGCACCAGCTGGGGTTTGCCCTTTCCAGCAGCAGCTGCAGGATCCTCAACGTGGTTTTCTTTATTTCACCGCGTGTCCTTTTGCTCTGTCTCCTGCTCTGTGCTGGTATTTATAGTTATCAGAGATTATGGTCAAGTCCTTTCCAATTCAGCAGCCCAACATGAAAGCCCTGAGAGAACAGGGCTGCAGCACGAGGACATAATGCCTCCTGATGGAGCTGCAGCTCTGGCATCACATCCTTAAGACCAAAAGCAAATGTCTCATAATCCAGTCAAATGTTTTTATTCCTTAAGCATGTCTGCTGTGTGCTCCGCTCTTGCTTTTAATATTCCTGCCTCATTTTTGCCGTATTGATTTCGTGGTGAGTTGCGTGGCATTACCTGCAATTATTTGTCATTTCGCTCTTCCAAAAAAAAAAAAATCATCCCAACTCGTGGCCTGGGCTGCAAATGAGGCGATCACTGGAGTGGAAGAGCAGCATCCAAGTTACCCTGCCTCGTGCTGAAGGGAATTCCACTTGCATATTTACAGCAGAGCCCTCCAAATTCCTGCCTGCTTTGGATGGAGCTGGAAATGCCTCTCGGGGCATTCTTGGGGTGTTGCAGCAGGTGCAGAGGGGAGCTCCCCTGCACTGTGCTTTCATTCTTTTGTTTTCTATAGTTTATTATTTTCTCATTTATTTAACACCTTATCACTTTTACAAGACACTCTGGACCACGCCGTCTTGGTAATTATTGATGAGCCATTTTTGAGAAGTTGCTGGGGCCCTCCAAATTCCTGCCTGCTTTGGATGGAGCCAGAAATGCCTCTCGGGGCATTCTTGGGGTGTTGCAGCAGGTGCAGAAGGGACCTCCCCTGCACTGTGCTTTCATTCTTTTGTTTTGTATAGTTTATTATTTTCTCGTTAATTTAAAACCTTTTTGCTTTTACAAGACACTCTGGACCACGCCGTCTCGCTAATTACTAATGAGCTATTTTTGAGAAATCGCTGGGCAGCCCTCAGAGTGTGCTGGACCCTCGTGGAGCTAAGAACGCCTGGCTCAGTGAGAATTCCACCAGACAATCAGCTGGGAACACACCGTGTGGAAAAGCTTTAGTGTCACCTGAGAGATCCGCACAGGCCGAGGGTCCCAGCAGCTCCCCAGGGAGAAAATTCTGTGGGTCACGATTTTATTGCACAGGCATTAGTACAGTTCCCTGCATCAACACTCAATACTTTACTGGAGCCCTGAGATTCCTGCCTTTATCCATTCTTCTTCTGTATTGTGGCATTGAATGTGTGTGTGGGTCTGGTTGTCTGCAGACGGGCTGGTTGGGTGAAGGTAATCACTTCCTAATTTACTAATCGTGTCTGCAGCTCCAGGGGAAAGGCTGGCAACCTCAGATGGAAGATTAAATGAGTGAGACTCCCAGAAATTCCTTTAGCTAGGGAAAAATTGATTTAGAGCATGCAGGAAAATCTTTCTTTTGGAAATGGAAGGAGCAGGTGGCTGCAATTTATATAAATTAAACCTTGGGCTTGTTCCTCTGGCTTGAGTGGGGTTTTTTTCCCTGTTTTTAACAAAGCTACTGGTGCATAAATAGTGTTTGATTCTTTTTCCAAATGTTGGTTCTGTACAGTTGTTTTTAATCACTGAACCTTTTGGAATCAATTGTAGGATTAATCTAATTGCAGGTTCCTAATTCTGTGGAGCACAGTGCAAGAGAAAAGCTGTGGCCAGGGAGGGAAATCACAGCTTTGCATTCTTGTCTCACGCCACTTCTCCCAACCAGCCTCTGCTCTATCATTACAATCAAAATTCTTTATCCTGAAAATTGCGACGTGAAATTTCAGAGCTTAAAATAGCACTTCTGTAAGGCAGAGATTAGATTATGCAAAGTGTTAATGCAGCATTAACTGAAGAGTCCCAATTAAATAATTATAAATAGTTACGAGTCTCGTCTCTGTATTTCCAGAGCACTGGAGTTTCAAAGTTTTGCACTCTGCCAGTTCTGAAGGACCAAGACNTTGCTTTTTCTTCTTTTTTTTTTTTTCTTTAAAGGAAAGACATGAAATTTAGGCTTCAAAACTAACAAGAGTTCCTTTAAAAGAAAGTGATCTCTCTCCCTGAGGCACAGTCAGATTTCAGATTTCAGATTTCAGGCAGATTTTCAGAGGCTCCAGAGGTGCCTGCTGCCACTGGATGGTCAAATTCCATCCCAGTGGAAATCCTGTTCAGTGAATAACCCACAGACAAGGCCAAGACCAGAGCTCTGCCTGTTCAGCTGCCTAGACAGGATGTTTTAAACCCATGATCTGGGTGTTGAGCACCTCTTCCAAACTCTCCAGACTCTTTCAGGGTCAGGGACACGTTGCTGTGGGTGGGGAGGCTGCAGGTGCGGGTGTGAGCCCTGCAGGCTGAGCAGAGCCCCGTCCCCACAGTCTGCTGCTGCTGCTGCTGCTGTCCAGGAGCTGCCCAGGAAACCACAGGGAACACCTCGGGAATGGGATCTGATCAGGAAACCTCTGAGGCTCTTTCCAGCCCTGTGACTGTCGTTTTTCCATGGTCACACACACCCCTGACTGCTCTTTTCCACCCTGTCCCTCATTGCAATAAGTCAGCTGAGACTCCATCACCTTCATGCGGGAAATTCTTCATTCTCAAACTCGTTTTATTCAGTTTTTACAGACCTCGTGTGCAGCTGTAACCGGTCAATTAAAATGCAGCTTTCTTGCCAATGATTCCATTGGTTAGTAAAAGGTATTCCACTTGTCTGTCAAATCTCTCCGCTCTTGGATTGTTTCCATATTTTCTTTACTGATTCTCATGGGACAAATCCCTTGTTATTGTTTTCCAACCCAGGAATAGCTTATTGTGCTAATGAGGTCTCATACCAAGATTGTTTTTGCATGGGAACTTGCAAATTCCTTAGAAGTGACAGGCTAACTTTGGCAATTTAGCAGAGCGGGCCTGATTTTAGAATCAGGCCTGATTCTTTTATAATTCTTTTATGAGAATTTTTTTTTTATAATGCTTTTATAATTCCTTCTTTTATAATTCTTTCTTTAATAATTCTTCTACCTGTCACGACAGTGCCTCACTGAACCCCACCCCAACACAGTATTATCATTTCAGTCCAGAATAATGCTTATTTTAGGTACTGAAAACACTTCTTTTTACTCTTAGGGAGTGGTTGTTTTTGCCTACTAAAATGTGTTTTTGATGGACTCATAAGTTAAACCCAACTGCTCATGCATGGCCCTTTCCCAGCTTGCTTCCTTTTCTAATCTATGCAGCAAAAATCAGAAAGGAACATCGAGATGATTTTTTTGTTCATTAAACTAATAATCTAATCACAGAAGAGCATTGCATGTCAGGTTCTGGAATCTCCAGCATTTTTGCAGGCCGGGCAAACCAGTTCATCTGAAGAGATAATTCCTTTTTTTTTTAATTCAGTGCAAACCAGATGTGCCGTGACTGTTCATTCTATCTTCCCTTTGCTCATGGAATTTACATTTAAGGAACGGTTTCCTGAGCAATTAGAGACGGATCATTAAAAAATATTAACATTAATATAAAAATAGGGAACCCTTTGTCTCTCCCTTGTCCCTGCTGGTTTTTGGCCTCAGAAACTCTGCTTGTGCCCTGGGGGGAGCGAAGGGGAGTGGTTGGATGCCTCTGGAAATGCCCCCAGAGAATTGCCCACGTTCTGGTGATGTTTGCTGCTGGCACTGATGCTCTCTCTCCGCACTGCCAGGACTTCTCCAGGAACACCAGAGCTCGTCCAGAGGAGCATCAGCGCAGCAGAAATTCCAGTTATTTGCTCCAAACCCTTCATTTTGTGCAGACAGGCTCAGCCTTGGCGTGGCAGAAGGCAGGACACGGATTATTTACCTGTTTCTTCTCCCATAATAAAGCACTTCACAATTTATTTATTATATTTCCTCCTCTCTGAAGTGCCATCTTCCCCAGGCCAGCCTTTACAGTGAAATCCCAAATGTGGCCGACCACGAGTCGTTATCACAACCCTGCCACAGCAGGGACAAAAAGGGGAGAAATCTGATATCAGAGGGGAGTTGGGACACGCCAGAAAACGAAATTTGCATTCAGCATGAGGAAATGGGGCTGTAATTCCAGGTTGGTGGATAAAAGCAGTGGGATAAGGAGTGTTTGAACTCTATTGAAGCAATCACACAGGCTGCTGAAACATTTGCTTGCTGGTAAGACACCTTGCTTAATTGCTGAACTGAAAACTCTTCATAAAATGGCCCCATTCCTGGAGGCACAGGTAAAGGAGAACAGCTGTTCTGCAGAAGAAAAACTCCCTTTTTTCTGTGTGTTCTGTAGAAGTTTCACCTCAGAGATCCTGACGTGTATCTCAGTAAAGGCGTTGTCTCAAACGATGTGATCGGAGCACGCAAAATTGAATTTTTGGAATGATGAACTGTGGTGGAATTCGGGATTTTTGGGGCTTGTGGTTGTTGCTGTAACACTGATAACGTGTGAAAATAGAGCATAGATGATTACACCAAAAAAACCCGAGATAAATGATCTTGTTGGATGCAGTAAAAGACAATACAATGATTGTGGGCTTTGTTAAATCGACCCAGTGTAACTTTGTGATTTTGGGGGATTATTTTGTACAAGCAGTGAAAGTGCTGGTGTTTGTTTCACCAAAACTTAGATGCTGCATCATCTTTCCCATTGCCCCTGCAGCAGGACGAGATAAATGGTTGTAATGTTTTCTCTGGAGTCAAATTTCAAGATGTACCAAAATATGCTGGAGGCCTGAGGACCATTTGACCCCCGGATTTCTCTTCTTCTGCCTGACCTTCTTCTTTTAAAAAAGAAAAAAAAAAATCAATTCTGTTGCGTCTGAACGTCTCAAGTTTGAAAATCAGCATTGGATTGTCATAATCTTTATTTAGTGCAGTGTTGAGTTATTTGTTTAAAGCTGACTCTTCCTGACAGTATTAGGTTACGTCTTAGGGAGATGCTGTGAGTTGTGTTTGAAGCTGCATCTTGGATTTACTGCAGCTGCTGTAAATACCAGCTAAGCAACCTCCATAAATTATGCTAAAGGTATTTCTCAGTTATATAAGAATTATTCCGGCACGGAACTTAATGTCTGCCATCAGACACTTGCAAACTGTGACAAGGCCGGTGGAAATGTGGCATTTAAAATCAAATATTCAGGAGTTGCTGCAGTTTCCAGCAATACGAACACACACGTTGTTTTCTGCACACCCACACTTGGGATTGATTTTGCCCTTGGTGAAGCTGCTGCAGCCACAAATTGCAGCTGTAGAAGGAACTGGGAAGCTTTGTAGCTCAGCTGGAGAAAGAGGTTTCCCAAATTCACGTTATAAATGTGCTTTATTTACTCTGAGCACACAGAGCTCACGGGGCAGCAACTCAGTATGGCAACAAACAAAACCTGGGTGAAGTCAGGATCCAAACATCGCTGCAAGCTTCCCCTTGGGCTTGGGGTGTGCATTTATTTCACCAACAGAAGTTCAGCAACTTATTCCAACTGAGCAGGAGTTGTCAGCCAGAGCCCAGGGGTCAGTGATTCCCCAGGGAAAATCCTCAGCTCTCCCCTCGAGGGGCTGGAATGAGAGGTCATGTCATCTGTCTGCTTAAAATCCATTTCATCTGCTTGAAATCCATTTCATCTGTTTGGAGTCCATGGCACTCAGCTCATGGCACTCCTGGCACTCAGCTCATTTCATCTGTTTGGAATCCATGGTGCTCAACTCATGGCACTCCTGGCACTCAGCTCATTTTCTCTGTATAAAATCCATGGTGCCCATCTCATTTCTTCTGTATAAAGTCCATGGTATTCAGCTCATGGCACTCAGCTCATTTCATCTGTTTGAAATCCATGGCACTCAGCTCATGGCACTCCTGGCACTCAGCTCATTTTTTATGTTTAAAGTCCATGGCACTCAGCTCATTTTCTCTGTCTAAAATCCATGGTATTCAGCTCATGGCACTCCTGGCACTCAGCTCATGGCACTCCTGGCACTCAGCTCATTTTCTCCGTATAAAATCCCTGTCAGTCTCTGCTGCTGGAGGCACAGGCACGCTCGCAGTGGCTGCACTGCGTGGCTCCTCACGCTGATTTCACTTCTCACCTTTCATTTCTGATCCGGGCAAATGGCAGGACAGAAAGAGGCCAGCTCTGGGCTCTGGGGACACAGTTGATCAGTCTGTGCCCCAGACAAAGCCCCCTGTGCTCCATCCCAGAGGAACAAACCAGTTTGGTTTGGCTGCCCTGAGGTTTGCAGTGCCCTGAGCTCCTCTGCACAGGTCCGGGAAAAATCCCTGCTGGGATGGATTGTCCAGTTCTGCGTGTTACAGAAGACACTAAGAAAATCCAGGCACCAGGTAACTGAATTAATACAATTTTGGGCCACCTGGGCACGTGCAGGGAAAGGATTTCCAAGGCCAAAGACACCTGCTGGTGGCAGACACTGCAGGAGCCCCATGACAGCCTCGGGGTAATGAATCCTGCCTGGCCCTCGATTATCAGGGAGAGCACAGTGAAAATGAGTAAGAGATTGGAGCAATAATAGACTCTCCAGTGACACAGAAATGATGGCAGCTTAAAGGCAACTGCTGCCTGGCTGGCCAGGAAAAGCAAATATTCCATAAATCAGCTGGCTGCAGGGCTGGGCTCCAGGCTGCTCCCTCTGCCTCTGTTTACTTCCCCTCCCACAAGAGCTCCAGTGTCTGCAGTGACTGCACAAAAATGCAAAATCCTCTCTTCTCGCCCATCCTTTTCCTCTGGCGGCTCTGGGATTTCCAGGCCTCCTCTCCTGCCTCCCCTGTGGTGCACAAAAGCAGAGCCCAGCCCTGCCCTGCAGCGGGGGGACAGAGGTGACAGGGCTACCAGCCGCAGGGCCATCAAACCCGAGGCATTTATTGCAGCCGGAGCTCTTGGAGAGGCTGAGCCGCCTGTGCTGCCTCTGCCACAGCGAGGCTGCACCCGGGGATGAGTGAGGGGCATGGATTGTGTGTCCGGGCTCAATTTCACTGCTGCAGTTCACATCTGCACTCAGGGATGAGATGCATGGATCACCTCAGTGCTGCATTTCAGGGATGAGATGCACAGATCACATCAGTGCTGCATTTCAGGGATGAGAGGCATGGATCACATCAGTGCTGCATTTCAGGGCTCCACTCAGGGATAAATGAGATGCATGGATTATCTGGGTGCTGCATTTCACATCTGCACTCAGGGTGAGATGCACGGATCACCTCAGTGCTGCATTTCAGGGCTGCATTTCACATCTCACATCATTTCACCCAGGGATGAGATACACGGATCACGTCTGCTGCATTTCAGGGCTGCATTTCAGAGCTGCACTCGGGGATAAGTGAGATGCATGGATCACCTCAGAGCTGCATTTCACAGCTGCCCCTGCCCCGAGGGAGCCAGGAATCCCAGCTCAGTACTGGGATAAGGATTCAGTAATTAACTGCGGAGGCACAAAACGCCAACTTCGCAGTGATGATAAAGAACCAAGTGCCCGTTTCGCACCTTCCTGCCCGTGCAGGCTGGCACAGGCTGTGCCCGCGGGTCCCTGTGTCAGAGCCGGCAGGAAAGGATGACACTCAATTCTCTTTACAAAGGGCCTGATCCCAGGCCCATTACAGGATCTTTCTATTAACTTCAGCTCCAGCTTTGGGCTGAGGCCAGGCGTGTTTGCAGTGAGTCTGTGATTGTATCTGAGTGAGAAGGAGAATTCTTGCAGCGCAGAACGAACCGAGCCATCACCTGCTGTTGGCAAAGCCCTGTAATGGAGTTCTCCTGTCATAAAAACAACAATAATTCCCCAGTCACGGCTCTGTGATTAAACAACACTGAGGTAGTGCTTTTTTTCCCCTCTTCTTAATTTGCATAATTCCCAGGCTGCAGTGCAGAGAAACCTTTGGAGATATTAAGATCATAAAAGTGCCGTGTCAGATTTGAAACTGTCACTAACACAGGACTTTTAATTACGAATAAATTTTAAAAAAAAAGAAGCGCCGCTTCTCCCGTGGCCATGAGATTTTGTGTTGGGCACAAACACTAAAGCTTAGAAATGTTCAAAGGCTGAAAAGCAGAAGTGAGATAAGAGGATGGATTATTCTGGAAAACAGGCGAAAGTAGAACTGATAAAACATTACTATTCAAATGGTATCTTTACAGGAGTCATTACAACAGAATTACCGTTGTTAGAACACAGAGAGAAGCCAGGCTCTAAAGCATTCCAGCCCCTACAGCAGAGATTTATTTCAAGAAGTGACTCTTTGTGCTTGCAGCAGCAGATGCAGGCGAGGCTGTGCAGGAAATGCACGGGAGCTTTGCCCACGCAGCCCTGGCAGGGCCCAGCAGGGAGGAGCTCCCTCCCCGCCGGCAGCAGGAGATGTCTGAGTGCTGGCAAGGGTGGCTGTCACTTCTTTGTCTTCTTTTTGCCAGGGCTGGGATTAAATGCCCAGGATGGTGTTTCTTGTTGGGACTCAGATGTTTATTAATCCTCATCTCTGTTACAGTCCCACAGACCGTGGGTTCTACAGCATTTCAAGCTAAAAAACTAAAAACAGAACCCTGTCTCTCTCTCTCTCCAAGGCCTTTTAAGGATAAACCATCCAATTATGAAATGGCACCTAAATTATTTTTACTTTTAACCCAATAACCAACCACCCCGGCCCACAGTACAGACTTTTCTCTCCAAATACAAAATACCACCCAGAGCCATGAAGAAGAAGGTGAAAAAGAAGGACTCAGCCAACACCCTGAAACCTCCATCTTGCTTTATATATATATTACTGTATTCTAAAACCTGCAACTCTAAGTTTTCCACCCTGTGATGTCACACACTTCTATTCAAACTCCACACCCATAATTCTAGTTCTATTATTTAATTTTGGGAGCTTTTCCCACGGCCTCAGGTTGGGGGTCAGTGCCTGTCAGCACAGGAATCTGAAATTCTCATGGCCCAGGGTTCCAGCAGGGTGGGGAGGATGCTCTGAGCCCCCCGGGGCTCCTCACTCCCCTCAGCCCCCGTGTGGGTGCCTGGCTCGGAGTGTTTGGTGTCCTCCAAACTCCAGCAGCCAGCCCTGGTTCCCCCAAACATTCATCTGAGTGGGACAGGAGCTGCCTCCGTCCTGCGTCTAAATCAGATCAAATCCGTATTCTGGAAAGAGATTTGCATTTGTTCAGATAGCCGAAGGGTGATTAATTCCAAGCCCCCAAATAAACAAAATCATTAGTGCCATCTCTTCTCCTGACCGAGATTTTTCACCGTAAGAGAACTGAACATCAGCAGCCCCACGTTTAGGTGGGAGCTGGAGGATCTGCTGAAGTGGTATTTCATGTTTAAACAGACTTAAATTTACCAGATCTAATGGCCAACAATATTTCAAAAAGAGACTTAATCTATTTCATTGCATTTTATATTACTTTGTTTAATAAATCATCTTCCACTAGGAGCCCAGTCTAAGATGAATTTAACAGACCTTATAAGTGATGGGTCAATATCAGCTTTGTCATAAATTCATTTTTACTTTGGATACAGGCCTGGTGGGTACTTCTGTATTGCTTTATTTCAAATGATCCATAATTCATAGTTAACTTTGACTTTCAAATGTGACAACGAATTTTCTTCTTTCGCGAACGGGATTTTTCCCTTCAATTTTTGACTGGAGAAAAATTAATACCACTTTAATTAGAGGTTTAGATAATGCTAATTTCAATTTACTTTTCTTTGTTGCATTGGATGGTTTGAAATCCATCCAGCGGCAGGAAGAACAGGATTAATAATGAGCCCTGGCAAAAAACAATGCATGAAGGAACAAGGGTAATGACTGTCAGTGGTGCAGGCAGCTGCAGGGGGAATTTGAGTTCCTCAATGCAGACAAAAAATATTTGTTTCAGCTCTCTTATTACTCAGATATTGGCTTTTGCAGGTATTTACAGCAGAATTCACCGTTTTTGTGTTAGCCAGGGGGTGAGGTGCAGGCAGAAGGGTTGTACTGGTGTGAGGATTAACTGGGAAAATTCCATCTCCGGAGGGGACTGGAGGAAATGGGTGGTTGAGGCTGTTTTACACCACAAAGACGCAGACTCCGAGATTCAGAAGGGATTTAATGGGATACTAATTCAACGGGAAGCAGGTTAGGCCAGCTTGAAACGTGTTTAGAAATCCCAGCAATGAGGTTTCATCACTTCTCTTCTGAGGGACCAAACTGGTTTTGTTTCCTCCTTTTTCTGAGCTCTACTGGTTTTGTTTCCAGGTGCCCAGAGGTGAATTCCTCTGTGCTCTGGTGCTGCAAATGCTGCAGGATGGGAAGAGCAGAGCCTGTGGATCCCTGGATTGGGCCCTGATGGAGCTGATGGGCATCAGATCTGAGCAGCACCTGCAGGATCTGGCTGCTCTCTTTGGACTGGTATTAATTTGCTGTTGTGTGCAGTGAGCAATTCTTCATCTTCAGCTTTTGTGACATCTTGCCATGTCAGCAGAGACAGGATTGATCCAGGAAAGGACATTTCAGTTATTTTCCCTCTGCCTGTACAGCTCAGGGATGTGGCATTTCTGACATGAGTGAAAGATTAAAAATACGAGGGGCTTCGCACTTTTGCTCACAATATGCTACAAACAGCAAGCAGCGGATAAATTGACATATATTAGATTTCACAGTTAATCATATTCCCCGCTCTGTGCTCAGCCATGAAGAAACAGCTGAGGGTGAGGGGGTGACAAAAGTCAAATGGCATTTTGGCCACCCTGCACCTGTGGGACACAGGAATAGGGAAGAGCAGGTCACAGGGACATTTCCAGTGAGCAGACTGGATTCTTCCCACTGCAGCTTTTTCTTCCTGGATTTGTAGGGGTGATATTGCTGCTGTTAGTTCAGGCTGAACTTCACTCGGTGTGACAGAAAGTGAGGTTTAGTTACTGGGAGAAAGGAACAAATCACATTTACCTTGTTCTGCCGTTGACCTCGTGAGCACCCCCAGGTATTTACGAGGTGATTTGCTGTCCCTCCTTCATTGTTTATCACCTCCTTTCCCTCTGCAGCACAAATAATTAATAACTGCACTCTGCCTCGCTTCCACGGAGAAGTTTGGGATGTTGCAGGGCTAAATTTGTGCTGAAGGATGCTCAGGCTGGGCTGCTGAAGGGTTGGGAGAGGAATGGTTTCCTCACAGAATCATGGTGCCTGTGGTTCAACCCACCACCATCATAATTATTTGGGCATCCGGGCATTAAGTTGATTGGAATTTAGGGTTTTTTCCCTCTGAAGTGGACAGTGGAAAGCATTTTCAGCCGCAAGCTGGGAGTCCTGGTATCAAAGTGGACACCAGTGAAACCTCCACCTCTGATGTATGAACATTGTCCCCAGTTTTCTGTCTTCAGTGAGAGCTTTAATCATCAGGGGGTGTTTGTGGGTTTCTTGCCTCCTTTTCTTCGTGTTTGAGCCAGGATTAACACACGGGAGTCACGGTTTGGTGTTTGGACTCAGAGTTTATTAATCCTTATCTGTTGTTGTGAGCTCTAACTGGCAAGGCAGAAAATGGAGGTAAAATGGATGCCTCTAATCCTTTCCAAGGTTATTTAAGGGCTGATCACCCAATAACGAGGTGACACCTGTATTATTTATATTTTTGACCCAATAATGACCACCCAAGGCGATGCAGACCTTTCTCACCCAATTACAGAAAACCACCCAAAACCAAGAAGAAAAAGGTGAAGAAGAAGGACTTGGACAAAGTTTATTTTAGGGTTTATTTTAGGGGTGGTTTCCTCTGCATCCTCAGAACATCTGGCTGAGCACATCTGTCCCTTCGCCAGAGGCTACGGGAGGGTTTGCAGCTCCAGTTGTGAGCATAAATATAGCTCTAAACAGCATCTGGACCATGAAACCAACTATAAAATCCTGAATTGCAGGCGTTCGGGGGAAGGCAGCTTGACTGAGCTCAGTAATCACCAATGCCAAACGCAGAAGGTAAAAAAAAAAAAGACAAGAGGGATTATGGAGGGATTCCGAGTTTCCAAGTGATTCTCATGAACACAAAATCTGGCAAAGCAAATTTCTGTTTGTGGCTGAAATTGAGGCAAAATTAAAATTTGCTTCTGAAATGTGGATTCCTGTAGCTTGCTCCCTCCTCTTCCCACGTCGATGTAACTTCCTGTCCTCAAGCTACACAATCTTCCAAGCAAAGCACAGAGCAATGAAATAAAACTTGAGAGAAAAAGCTTATTTCTTTTTTTTCCCCCAAAAAATCACAAACCTTGGTTTTCACAAGAAGAAGAACAAAAGCAATAGCTTTAGGACAAAGGTAGCTGAGATCAAATGAAGCCAATTTGAGATGTGATTAAAATGTAAAAAAAAAGAAAGAAAAGAAGTCATGATGAGAATATTCAACTTCTTTCCCAGAAGAAGGGTCAGAGGATTTAATGGAAAATATTTTCCTTTTAGGTCTTTGATACCAGTAATCCAGCCAAGCAGCAGCACCCATACATCATGCAGATGGCAGCAGCTGGGTCGAGAAATGTAAGAAAATTCTTGGAACGTGAAAGTTTGTTCCCAGTAAGATCAGAAAAAAAACAAACCTCCAATCAACTGCAAGGGGAAAGGAGGAAAAATACTTCACCCGAAATAATTTTATTAAGGACAAAACTACGAATAGTGCCATTAAAAGAAAGGTTTCCTACTGCTCATCTACAGTCTATCGGCTTTTAAAAAAACCTCTTAACTAGAAATATCATTTATCCTTAAGGAACTCACTGATGCTGAGATGCTCTTGTTTAAGCTTTAGTAATTCCACTAAAATTGTGGGTACTGATCACCTGCTTTAGCTTCAACCTGTGCTTTTTGGCCAGTCACGGGCACAGTGTGGTTTTTCCTCCCGAAATTTCAGGAAAACCAACCCCGACATTCTTCCCGTACTGCTGAGGAACTGAGGAACCGGGAAGTTCAATAGAAAATCTTTTCCTGTCCCCAGGTCATCAGTTAATCCCGCAGAAAGTGCTGCCCAAATACCAACAGTGCCGCTGCCCTGGGGGAGCTCACCTTGGGAGAGAGAGGGAGAAGAATTTTACCTGAAGAACCAAATAATTTCGGTGTCTTTGTGCCACCAGGGATGGCAGAGGAAAGACTCGTCTGAAACACAGAAAAAAGCACAAAAATCCACAAGAGGCTCTGCTCAGCCAAGGGGCCTCTTGTTCATCCGTGATAGAGGGGAGAAAGATTCAGCGAGCTGGGGTTTAAAATTTAAACAGTGCAGTTATTCTCATGATAATCTCGGGTTTGAAACAAACAAACAAAAATTCATTAATCTGTGCTTACTGCAAACTGTCCTCTATTTTTTCTGCTCGCACAACTCCGTATAAAACTCAGGAGACTTCACAGCTCGTTCCAACAGGATTTGGCTGCGGTAATCCCTGAGTTAAGTTTAAAAGCGAGGGGCGATTTGAAAGGGATTTAGTTGGAGAGGCAAAAGCAGAAGAAAAGGGAGTTCCGAGGCGGACATCTCCCTAAAGCCGCGTCACCTTCCAGTCAGAGGGATCGCCATGTCCAAGGATGTCCTCCCTCATCTGACCACACGCCACGGCCTCATGGAAAACTCCTCATTCCTTTAAAAGTTGGATTGAAATTGGCAAAAAAAATTAAAAAGAGAGAAGTGAATGTTTTCCCCCAAAGCTCCCGAGTGTAGGTAAACAACTCGGTGTCTAATTCCATTTGTACCTCTGACACTTGCTCTTAAAAGAGGCAAATTGGGCGGTTTTTTCCTGAGGTAAAACACCCAAATAAATCAGTGCATGGAAGGCCCAGGGACAGGGCAAGGAACGAAATGGAGATCCTTTGGGCTACAGAATATATGAATTCCTTTTAATGAGATTTTGATTACCAGCAGTAGTGCCTTGGAGCAAAAACTCCAGCGATGATCTCTAATGTATTATTTTGCAGGAGAAATTTAAACATGGTAATGTTAATCCAATGAATGTCCATTTAGGCCGGCTAATGATGAAACACTGGATATTACACGGCGCTCACCACCAGTATGAGGAGAGATGTCCTTTATGGGATTATATAAAAAGAAATCAGTTTCATCAGGCGTGCAGTTACTCACTTGGAAACCTTCTCATTTACTGGCTCTCAAGAATCATGGGGGATCAAAAACTGATGTAATGAGATCGTTTCCCCCAAGTAAAAATGCAATATGTGATTAGCCATTATTGACTATTACACCAAATGAAAAGGAGCTCAATCCCACATCCATATCCTCCCTCATGCTGAAGTCGGCTCATAGAAAGAGGCCTATAAACATAATTTTTTTGACTGGGGGATCCAAGGTCTTTCATTACCGAGACTTATTTTCAAGGGAAAGTGGTGTCATTATGGAGTACTGAGAGCTTTTTTTTTCTGAGAGGAATGCAGAACTTCCAAAACAAACCCTGGAATGTGAGAATTCTCCAGGAGTTTATCACACCATTTGCATAAATTGGAGTACAAAAAAAAAAGCCTGAGCTGCCTTTTATTGCTTACATTGCATTTTCAATTTGGCTACAGATAATTTGGGGTGTTGTGGTGTGGGGGAACTGAACCAAAGCCCACCCCAGAGCCAGGCTGAGGCTGTGATGTGAAACAGGGACACAGGGAAGGCTCACCCGAATTCTCTGGTACCTGACCCCAAACTCCAGACCCAAATCCTCTTCCAAGGGGTCCTGACACAAATCTCAAAGCTGCCCTCAGAGCAGCATCCCCAGACATGGAAATTCTCTGCTGAAATTCCAATNAACCGTGCAGTTGTGCTTCTTTTTTTTTTTTTTTAATTATTATTTTAGCAGGGGCTTTTTTTCTCTGCATCATTCCCAAATAAGAAACTCGACAGCACGTATTTGAGGCTTCCAAAATTCGTTTTCCTGGGCCAGAAGCAGTGGGTTAGTAATGACTGAAATAGATATTTGTTGGATTTTTTAAAATTTAATATTCTGTATCCTTTTACAAAAATAACAGCTAATTCATTGGATATTAATAGGCTGCTGCTTTTGGAATTTTGTTCTTGGTGTAAAATGAGTTTATTTGGGTTAACTTCCCGCCCAGTGGTGCTTGTCTTCAAAGTCCATGGAGATTTCGTCAGATGACAAAATTAAGGCAATTTGTGATGGTCAGACTGATTTGCTCCTCTCCCACAAAGGTTCCCACAGATGCATTTGTGTGTGCACGACCTGGGATGCAGAACTTCACTCTGACTGGAGTTTATTGCTGGAAATTTCTCAGCTCACAATTAGAACCAAGGAACTCTGAGATTATTTGTCAGGTACCAAGCCTTCCCTCCTGGTACTCTGAAAAAAAAAAAATATATATATAAAGCCAGATTGTGCAAAGTATGAAGAGAAATGGAGCTCACTCGCTATCAAGTCGTTGAGAACAATCCCAATCGATTTCTTTCCCCAAGAGTTAAATCCAGGCTGTTATTCCCAATCTCCCCTGGGGGCAGAGCAGTTCCTGCCAGTTGTTGGTGTTGGGTGTCAAAGTTTCCCTTTCCATGCAGAATTCCCTCCCCTTTCATTTACATCGGGCATTATTCTCTAACAGAATAACCCTTGTCTGCAAGAGAAAAAGTGAAAATAAAAGGTGCTTATGTGCTTACCCTGGAGGGAAGAGCCGTCTTGAGATGTTTGGCTGAGCTGGGGCTCTGTGGTTTTGTTTCTCCAGTTTAAAATGAGAGGTTTAGCCAGAATAGACTCCACATCAAATGTTCCCAATTAACTCACCTTTAGTAATTTATCAATTATAGAGGTTTTTTTTCTGCATCCTGCCTGAAGGCACTGCCCGTGTTTGGTGTCTCCTCTGTGCTCGGAACGAGGTGTAAAATCAAAGAAACGGGCAAAAATATCCTCTGAGTCCCTGAGGACTGAGCAGACCCAGCTTTTTGAGAGGGTCTCTCCCACACTGATGCCTCCAATAAAACCAGAAGAATTTTACCTGAAGAAATTTTACCTCTGGTTTGTGGCTGCACAGCTGGAGGAGCCAAGGGATTCTGCCAGAGAGGAGACCAGGCCCTTCAAACTCTGCTTGTGATGTTACTCATCCCTAGGACACTAAAAATTCCCAACGGCTCCTCCAGAGGAAAAAGGGTTTCTGGTTTTTCTCTCAGCTCATCCCTGAGTGTTAAATGAGCTTTTATTTTCCTAACAGATCTCGCTGGAATGTGGGGAGGAGGGAAGAAATACATTTCAGGTTCAGTCTGTGAAAGAAAAATGTCTGTGCCATGACTCAGAAACATGTCCCAGACAGGTTTAGTGGGTATGAAAAGAAATTTTTCTTTTTGGTCGTTTACATTCTTATTTTATGTCTGAAAGAGATTTTGGTAGCATTTTTCTTTCCCTGCATCCAGGCATTTTGTTCCCTGTGAGCTGAACATTATTTCAGGGAAGCCTCGGCTGTGGTTGCGTCTGTCGCTGAGTATTTGGGATTTCCCTGCCCCACTGAAATCTCTGCCACGGTGGATCAGCAGAGCCAAAGGCACGTCTGAGAACCGATTTTGCTTTCTGCACAGGTTAGTGGGAGTGTCAGTGAAACAACAGCAGGATAATCCTCCCAGCTCCCATCACACCTTCAATCAGAGTGAGCAGGAATGGAGAGCACGGAGATGGTTCAATCAGACTGAGCAGCGCTAATCCAGCATTGAGACTCCTCGTTCTTTAATGGCAATCACACCCTGCAGGTACCGGGGACACATCTCATTACAGCCGGGACAAAGACATTTGTTTGCTCGCCTGTAATTTACCAAATTGGCAGATTCTAGTGGAGGACAGAAATTATAGGTTAGGCAGACGTGCTGTTTATGGCTTTGTCCATAGAAATGCAAAGTGGAGCAGAATGAAAATGGGAAATTTTCTTTTTAGCTTTGTGGAAACTGTGACATTCAGGGTGAAAATGACTGATTTAAACTTTTCTTTGAAGCTGCATTCGGGAAATTGAAACTTTTTTCCTCATCGAGGTTTTTGTTTAGAGAAGCTTTCCTTCTCTGATGTTTGCTTGCCTTTTTTTTTTATTTTCTTCTTTTTTTCTTCCTGATAAAAAAGGAGTAAATGAAAGCTAGAGCCAAAATAATTTCAGAGCAAAATGTTAAAATTTTGCTGGAATACTTTTGGAAGAAGCATTTTGGCATTTTCAAAAATAACTTAAATGTGAAACTTGGCAGAAGACTTGAAATTTCCCATGGCTGTTAGGGTGTGGAATCAGCGTGTTAATTCTCTGAACAAATCTCATTGAAAATTTTGATTTGATTTTGTCGAAATACAAAGAGAGAGAGAGATCCTTGACAAAATTTTGTCATCTCAATTTCATTCCCCTGAGACCTTCCTTGCTTTTCTAACCCCTCCAGACTTGGTATTTAACTTCCATTTCTCCGCTTCCCCTGCTCACCCACAGCTGCGGTTTGGCGCCAGGAGGGGGGAAAAAAATAAATAAAAAATATACTGGAGATAAAACTTTTCAAATCTGTTCACAGAAATAGTTGAAATCACAAGAATAACTCGGCACAGAATGTTCCTGACTGCAGGAAACAGAATCCAAGTGGAACGTTGTCAGGTTCCCGGGATCAGAGGGAGGGATGGAATAAATGCTGGAGGGAGTTCAGAGGGAACAGGGAGCTGTGGGGACTGGGATAAAGGGAAACATGAAAAGAGGGGAACAGGCAGAGCTTGGCTGAGCAGCGCCTGCACAGAGACAGAAAAACACACAAATAATGTTTGAAGGCTCCCAGCACCAAAGAGGCAGCGGAATTGTGAATGCTAAAAAAAAAAAAATAAGGGATTTTTCATGGAGTAATGGCTGTGGCTTCGTGCAGCACCTGAGGAGCATCTGAGAGCCCTCAGGTCTGGCACGCTGGACAATGAGCACACCCAGAGAGCTCTGAAGCACCACGGGGAGGAACTCTTCACTTCTGTTTTCTGACAGCTTGAATGGTCTGGGTGTCATTTGCTGCTCAGTTTTGGGGTGGGAGGGGGGGAAATGGGGCTGCCACCTCAATCAGGTTTTAAAATTTTTAATTTTTTTTTCACTGTGGAGTCTGTACCTCCATTAATTCCAAAGAAACCCGTTTTGGTGGGGAAGAACCGAAATCAGGCAATCCTGTGTCCTGTCCCAGTGCAGGGCAGCTCTGAACCCCACCCCGAGGATCTGCAATAGAGACACACCAGAGCACCCGAATGACAGGATTCCCCTCGGGGGTGGAGATGAAAACAACCACTTTTTAGAAAAGAGAACCTTCTGAGCACCTCCTGAGCTGCAGAGATCCTTCCAGGCCTCCAGGACTTGACCTTCAGCATAATTTGCACCTCGTGGAGTCCCTAGGGACGGGTTAATCCCCCTGACGCAGTTATTCTGTTTATTGAGCCATCCATAAAACCACAGAAAGCCCTGAATGTCCTGCTGGACTTGTTTTTGTTGTCCAAACTGCTCCGTGTGGTTTCTGTGTGTATGATGGACAGGCATCTCTTCCAGGAGCGGCTCCTTTCAGCGGGGCGTTTTCACGGGCTGGGGAAGATAAAAAACTTGCATTGCCTCGATGGTTGAATTAGCAACAATTTGGCAACTGAAGGAGAACGGGCGCTTCATTGTGAAAAACGCTCCTGTAACCATTAGCAACTCTGATTTTGGTGTCGGGCTTTAAGTGTTCCTTAAAATTGAAATGACTCGTCCTTGGAGATGCTGAATAACAGCGGGTGTCTCCGGGAGTGAACCGTGCCTGTCTCTCTTCATATTGTGCCTCCTTTAGAGGTGGAGGGATCCTTTGACATGGTAAATACTGCACACACGAAAAAGGAAAAAAAACCCAAAACAAACAAAAAAAACCCCCGTGCAGCAGGAGAGACAATCCGGGATAAAAATATAAACACGTTTCACTTTGATCTTTCACTCGCCCTCCCGAGGTATTGACGGAACAATGGGATCATTAGCCAGGACGGGTTTATGGAGTGGATGCAAACTGCCTCAAGTCTCCCGGGGAGCCTCAGAGAGAGAGAGAGAGAGATTATGGAAACAGGTGGAATGGGGATTTAAGGAAGAAGGCAAATATCCAAAGGCACACGGGGAGAAACGCGACTCTTCTGTCAGGAGAGCTGTGCAACATTCCATGGAAAAAGGGCTGATCCCTTCCAAAGGGGAACTTTTGCCAGTAAATTCACTGGGAGCAGGATCCGTTGCCTTTGCAACACAGGGCAATGTCCCTGCCCAAAGGATAAACCACCAAATACAATATAATACCAAATATCCCACCAAATACAATAACTGCTGGGAGCAGGGAAAACGGGAGTTCCACTTGTGTGGGGTGGAAAATGTCTGGAACAACCTGGGGCTCGGGTCAAGGAGCTCTGGCATTGCAGTTCCTGAGTTTCCTCTTTTCCTTCCACGTTTTCACAGAAAACCTGCAAGTGTGGAAGCAGTCGGGCAAGGAGACCAACCTAATGAAAAATTATTTGACACAGATAACTTCAAGTCCCTTTTATTAGTGTGTCTGCAGCCATCCTATCTCTTCTTTCTTAATAGAGGTCGCTCACCTCCTTAACTTTTACTGGGAAATAATTTTTTGGAGGAGAGTCAGCTTTTCAAATTTGAAAAAGAAAAAAATAAGATGAAGATTTTATTTTTAATGCCCCAACTCCCCCACTGAAAAGCTGAGAACATAATTTGTTAGCTGAAAGCTATATTTTCCTCATTGAAAATCGAGTCTTTGGCATCGCCTTGGCTTGTGTTTTCATTCAAAAATTGAAAGACTTCCACTGGAAGCTTTAGGGACAAAACCAGAAGCATTTAGAAGTTCTCTTGGAAAATGGAATGTGTTGCTTGGCCAGAAGTCTTATAATGCAATTAAGACAACTTGTTCAGGCAGAGAATTATAAATGCTGATCTCTTCATGGCTTTGTTGAATATCTATAATGTTACACAGCTATCTATATAGTTATATATGTTATATATAATAGCTGTAATGTTGCCCTGAGGTTAGTGGTTAAGTTCCAGCTGACTGTTTACCCTTTACTTTTTTTTTTTTTTAAAAGAATGAAACTTCCCAGAAATAGAGATGTCTAAAGCATGTTAGTTCTAAAACCCTATTTATAACACACAGAGAAGTGTATTTATAGCCTTACAAACGCATCTGGAAATAAATATTGTCCTGAAAACGGCCCGATTTTGATTTATTCGGGGTGCCTAATAACGAGGCAGATGCATCCACACCCTGTTGGGAAAGCACCAGGATTTATCCCCCGCCCTTGCGGAGCAGAGACAAGGGCGAGCAGCTGCAAGAAAAACAGGAGTGGGCCTTGAACCTGCCCGCCCTCAGCTCTGCAGGGCAGGACAAATCCGGGGGCAGAAGCACCTTCCTGGCACGTTTGGTGTTTGTGGATCAAACGTTGTCCTCCCTGATCAATAACTGTGGCCACGGAAGCAGAAGCAGCAACGGGGAGCCGGGGGCGGCACACGGAGCCGCCGGCAGGAAGGAGAGGGCAAGCAAAGCTCAGCTTCTGCAAAATTGACCCAAAAGGGAAGGGAAGGGAAGGGAAGGGAAGGGAAGGGAAGGGAAGGGAAGGGTAGGGAAGGGAAGGGAAGGGAAGG
>VZDJ01000174.1:1308437-1340562 GCA_008694505.1 Cyanoderma ruficeps
TTTTTCTTTAGATGTCTCTCATGTGGGAATCCTAAAGGAGGAAAGAATTTCTGGTGCAGATGAGAAGCAAGTCTTGAAATTCCAGCATTTCCTACAAGCTGAAGATTCTGGAGTGTGACTCAAGCCCATGGTGATCCAACCCAGCACGGGCTGAGCACTGCATGTTCCCAGGCCGGCATGTGTTGCATTCTTAACCACCCAAGCTATTAGCAAAACATGAAGAAAAGTTCAAGTTATGAAAGAAAATGGGCTTTGGGTTCCTATTAATGATAAAATTAATTTTATGCCCAAACCATTGGACAATGGCCCCCTGGAGAACAATGAAGAGAGTGAAAATCCCTCAGACAATGAATGTTGAAAGCTGCATAATAGTCTTATCATTCCTGTACAGCCTTGCTTGAGACAGCTGTAATTAATTATAAGAAAATGACAAATGGTCAAGGCTGTGCTGAAGGCAGTGGCTCTGGTACTTGACATTGTAATGCAACTGGGGAAAAGCTTGTCAAATCAAGGTTGTGTTAATTTATTAGGCAGCCATTTGTGTCAAGTCGAATAAAAGGGAGAAAAAAATAAGAGGTGAAAAGCTACTGCAAATATGAAGTATTTGGGTGGATTTTCATACACTGTGGATTTTAAGAATGCAGTCATTCCATTCAGCTGGCTCCTGCTCCAGGTCCTTGTTCCCTTGTCACTCAGTGAGGCACCACTGGAAATCCAGCCAGCACTTTTAGTCTGTTGGGCCCTGCAGAGTCAAATCTCAGTTTGGGGTTCCTCTTCAATAAACTGCAAGTCTTTCCCACTCTGTGCAGTTTAGCTCTTGCCAAAAGGTGTTCCAAAATTCTCCCTTCAGCTCCTGGGATCCCTCACAGCCAGCAGCAGAGTCCTGTGGTCAGACTGTTGGGTCAGCTCTCAGGGAAGGGGGTGTTCAGCCTGGGCTGGGCTCCTGACTTCTTGTGTGCACTTCTGGTTTCTTCTCTTGTGTTCCAGCCATAATTCCCAAATCATTTTGTCTTGTGTTCCAGCCATAATTCTTAAATTCTTCTTCGTCTACTCCACTCATAATTCCTAAAAACACAACTTTCTTTCAGCCCTTCAGGTCCCAACAAGGTTTTTAATAGGATTAAACTGAAGCCAAAAGATTGATATTTGCAAGTGAACTGAAATCGCCTGTTTGCTCTCAGCACAGCCTAGCAGCCTCGTAGGAAAGATTTGGGGGTTTTTTGGCATCACTAACAAACATGGCAAGAGCTACAGACTGCAGCCAAGTGAAAAAACATGTGACAGGCAGTGTCCAGGAATCCTGGACCCCTGACTCCTTCCAGCATTAAAATGCAGGCCTTGGAAAAATGTCCTTGTGCTGCCAGCCCCTAGAGAGCATCGTGGTACTGCCCAAATGGGTTTGTGTAGGAAATGGGCCCTAAAAGGCTCCAAATGACACCGTGGCAATTCTCCCTGAATATCAGCATATGGGCGTTTAGCACAGACGCTGCTCTCATTATGATGCATTAAGAACTTTATGTCAATAGTCCTGAGCTCCAGTCAGAGAGCAGAGTGTAGGTAGCACTTGTTACAAAACAGAAGGATTCTTAAGAGACCCCTAATCTTCATTGATCTCTGCATTTTGGGTGTTTTTTGAAACGTTAAAAAATGCTGTAAGGATAGAAAAGAACCTCTACGTATGAGAAAACACTTGAAATTGTAATTTTGTTTTTTCCCCCCCTGAATGTTTTGCCTTTCTGGGTGTTTAACCAGTGAACTCCCATTTGAGCATTGAGAGCAGAAGGTGACAGGGTGAGGGTGCTGCTCTGCAGCTCTGCAGGTGGCTGCCCAGCCCATCATTCCTGTTTGCACCAGTCATTAAATGATGCCTGCAAGAGGTGACTGATCCCTCCTCCAAAAATCAGTTTGGTTTTGGTTTTTTTTTGCTTGATCAGTTGATTGTGAAGATTCGTGTGGTTTTGTAGCGTGGATCTGATTAGAGACACCTCTGGCTGAATGTTAAGCATTTCTCTGCTGTGATGCAACTTCAAGCAGGGCTATAAATCTGTCTATATCCAGATGTCTAAAGGATGGTTGGCATTTAAGAGTTGTTTGAGGTGGTGAATTGCCAATTCCATATCCTTTTGCCAGTCTTTGTGTTCAGAGGATTCATCTTCCCCTTAAACATGGCCTGGTGTGGGCATTGCCCTCTGGGCTGTGCTGTGTGGGGTTATATTTTATATATTTATATATTTGTGTGTGTTATGGAGCTTGTAGATAAAAGCTGTGCCCGGACTGGTTTGGGCAAACCAAACTGGGATAAACTGGTGGTGAAATAGCAGGGAATGGTGCCTCAACACCACCCAGAGTGTGAAGCCAAGGGCACTCTGGACGTGGATATCAGTCCTGGTGTGAGGCAAAAGCACCTTCACAGCAGCGGTGCCATCAAAACTGGCCCTGAAGCAACTGGCGAGCTGGGTTGAGGCTTATTTTCTCAGTCCAAGTTTTCTGACTGAAGATGATGAGTCTGTGATTTTATTTTTTTGTTGTTGTTGTTGAGGCTCAAGACGTGAAAATGTGTCTGAAGTCTTTCATTTCCACCTATTGAAAGTGCTTTAAAAGGGAAAGAAGCAAACAGATGGCTCTCATTAGCACAAGAGTGCTTTAATCTTTTGCACATTTTAAATTTTATTTTCCTTTCAGTGTTTGTAAGTAAATTGGTACAAAATTAAGACTTCACCAGAGCAATTGAATTTCACACATTTCAAACCATGAAAGGAGAGGTGGACTCCGTCCAAATTGCGACAACTGATGCAATCCTGGCATCACAATTATCTATTATGATCAACAATTCTAAGTGAATGAAATGCAGCGGGGCTGGCCCTCACGCATCTTACTCCAGCAAAACTGGCCTGGAAGCCCCGTGTACAACTGCAGGTCTTGCCTCTACCATTCCACAAAACCCTTTTTATTTTAAGCTGGAATAGCACAGAGCTCATCTGTGGGAGAATGGAATACGGGCGACCTCACCCTGATAATTAAGAGCTGTGTTAATTAACCAATGCGGCCTCGCCCCTGATGAGTAAGACAGATGAGTGAGATAAAAGAGGGGGTGATCTGGTGAGGGGAGGATCATCATGGAGGAGGAACCTTGAGGAGCATGAAGGAGAGGATCATGACGCAGGATCCTGGGGAGGGAGGATCACTGCTGCGAGGTCAGTCTGGGGCTGCAGTTGGAGCCTGTTTGTTGGAGCCTGCAGCCACAGTGTGGCTGGGTAAAAACTGCAGTCAGAGTTTAGCCGGGTAAAACCCTGCAGTCACAGTCTGCACCCCAATCCCTGCAGCCACAGTCCAGCTGGGTAAAAGCTGCAGTCAGAGTTTAGATAGGTAAAAATCTGCAGTCAGAATTTGCAAACGAATCCCTGCAGCCACAGTCCAGCTGCGAAAAAGCCTGCAGGCAGACCCTGCACACCAATGCCTGCAGTCACTGTTTAGCTGAGTAAAAACCTGCAGCAAGAATTTGCAAACTAATGCCTGCAGCCACAGTCTAGCTGCGTAAAAGCCTGCAGGCAGACCCTGCACACCAATCCCTGGAGTCACAGTCTAGCTGCAAAAAAAGCCTGCAGTCACAGCCTGCACATCAATCCCTGCAGTCACTGTTTAGCTGGGTAAAAACCTGCAGCAAGAATTTGCAGACTAATGCCTGCAGCCACAGTCTAGCTGCGTAAAAGCCTGCAGACAGAGCCTGCAAACTCATCCCTGCAGCCATAATCTAGCCAGGTAAAAGTCTGCAGTCACAGTCTGCACATAATCCCTGCCGACAGAGTTTAGCAGAAAGCAAGCAGCAGTCAGAGGCTGCAAGGGGCTGCAGGAGCTGGCTGCAGCCAGGATCATCGAATAGTCGCAGTTAAGATGACTAAGCCATGGAAAGGAATAAACCAGGAGCTTTTTCATGCTGGGATAAACAGGAAGCCTGTGTCTCAGCTGGTTTCTACCCTCTAATAAGAGGGCTGCTGCAACACAAAGTTTTGAGGAATGTGTGCAGGGAGTTGTGGCTGAAATATGCTCTGGGTGTGTAAACCTCCCAGGCTGCAGGGACACTGATGGAGCTCTGTCACTTCCCCCACAAAATAATCTCCCAGAAATGTGCTGGGGCACCACCTGACAGAGAGGGTAATACACCCTCAATCCTTATGGCTCAGGAGCTGAATGATGTTTAGTGGCTCCATCCCCAAGAAGAAGAGGTTGCTGCAACCTCCAGCTTCAAAACTTGGTGTTTTCCCCTCGTTCCCCTGCAATTCCTGCTTAGCAAATCCTGTTCCAAGCCAGGGGTGCTGCTGCATTTGATCCTGCGTCAGGAAAAGGTTTTTCAGTCTAACCACAACTCTTGATTCAATTAATAGGGGACGGGCACCATTTCTGAGGGGTTTGTGACTTTGCTGGAAGTGTTGAGTAGGGCCAGAGGAGTTTCCTTGTGGCACTGAGGAAATCCCACTGTTTGTGAGAGCACTGGCACAGAATTACAAATGCAAACAGGAGGTTTCTGATGTCTCCCCCTGTAAACAGAATTACATTCTTTAAGGCTTGTTTTGTATGATAGAAACCGAGGTCTGATCCTCTCCTATTTATTTTTGGAAAGAAGGGGTGGAAATTGGAGAACTGCTGGATTTGCAACATCAGAAAATGAAGACTCTCGGGGAAAAAAAGAGATTTAAATTCTGTTCCTCTTAAAGCAGAATTGTGTATAAAGTGGCTTTTCTTCTTCCTAGGAGTTTTCTTAGTTTCTGAAAAAGAATGTTTATTTTTGGTGGCAGTGTACAGCATACTGATTAAAATAAAAAAAAGGCTTAACATTTCAGTTATGCTGGGGAATTTTGTTTTGAGCCTAACCTTTTCAAAGAGTAGATGTTTCACCAGAAAATGGAATACATCTCATTCTGGAAAGTTATTTTTAAGTGGGGAAAAAAAAGGAGCATTCTCACTTGGCTAATATACAATTTTTCAGGTTTTCCTATCTACTTTGGATGAGGGAAAGTGCTTCAAAAAATAGTGTGTCAAAATCTGAATAAGTTAAAAGGACTTGATGTGTTTCTCCTTGGCAAACTTTGTTTTCCTTGACATTTATACCAAAAAAATATGTTCTGTCCTGGATGCTTTGCACACACTTCTCAGGACAAAGTCAGCTGCTTTGTGTGGGCTCCTGGGAGGCCAGAGAACATCAGAATTTTATTTTATTTTTTTTCCCTCTCAGGATTTCGATTCAGAATGATTCAGTCATGATTCACACCAGGAGAAATTATCTTCGCTGCCTTCCTGTTACTTTCAGTAGTTAAAAGTCAGGTGTAAATGACTCTGCTGCTGGCATTTCCCTCCACGGGAGGAGTTCAAAAGTCATCTTGGCCATTTTCTGGGCCTCGGAGCTTTATGGATGTTGAGAGGTCTTTCTTGGACAATCCTCAGGCTTTATGGCAGCTGAGAGAGAAGTGTTTTAATTTCTTATTCCTGGTGCTCTGCAAAGGTGAAGAGTCCACCCACTCCCCAGCCAGTTTGTGCCAGTGCTGAAATAATCTTACATTTGAAAGCTCTTCAAGCTCTCTGCCCTGCAGCTTCTTGGCTCCGTTTTTTTAACCTTATTGCTTTTGTTTCATCTCTCACGATGAACATTCATTCCAGCACCGCTTGCAGATTTATTGAGCAGGCTCGGAAGAGCAAAGAGAGGAGGAGGAGGAACACAAATGAGGTCCTTAAGAATCAGAATTTCAATTCAAATAATTGACTTTTCCATTTTGTTTGGGGGGGGGAAATAAAAAGAAAAGAGGAGGATTTTTGAAAATTTTTCTTCCTTTCCTCCCTCTCTGTTCCTGTTAGCAAACAGAAGGGAATGACTTTGATTTCTCTGGAGGTGTCTATGAGCTCATGAGTTCATGAAAAGGTAACTGAGATGATGACACCGAAACCTTTAAGTGTAACAATTTATGAAGACCTTCCCACAAAGGTCTGGCTGTACCAGCTGTATTTGTCATGGGTATTTGTACAGGGATTTTTTTTGGTGGAGTTTAAAACATAATAAGTCATAGACCTGCATGTGTTTCAGGCAGGCTTTATTGAGGAGGAAATGTGCCCCAAATCTTGCAAATGACACAATATTTTATACATGTTATCCAGCTAAATTTCATTTGTGAAGGGAATTGGACCCTTTGGGATGCTGTGTTTGAATATCACACTCCATAGAAACCATCCATGTTTCCTTTGACCTTACTGAGAGAAAAATCTGAATCTTAAAATCTGGAAAATGGGCCCAAATCTCAATACCTTAAAAAAAAATGTTTTTTAAGGGGCTTGTGTTGAACATGTGTTCAAGTTCAGCCCAAACTGGCATTTAGCTGTTAGGCCTGTTCCAAGAATTGTGTTTCAGGCAGCGTTTGTTGCAGCAGTGGGTCCCTGAGAACAGGGAGGGGAGGAAACGAGCAGAGTTCACCAGTGCCTCTCTAACAAAAGACCAACCCTACCTCCTCTCCGGGAGCTGTGACTGCCAGGAAACAGTTCCAGTCTCATGTAGAGTTTGCCCCTGTCTTTTCTCCCAACCCTGCCCTAAGCAGTGTATTGCAGGGATGTAATTTGAGGGGCCCACCTTTGTGCTGTGTCCTCTCCCAGCTCAAACATCACATCAGTTATGGTTTGTGCTGGAGGCTATCATTATCCTCCGCAGATAGAAATGTTCTATTGCCTCAGTCAAAGGCGTGGAGCTCGTCCAGAGGAGTTATTGTTTGGAGGCCAAAATGTCTCCAGTTCATATCCTAGTTCTTGTTTCCATTATTGTATGTGCGTGAGATTAATTTCTGTCTTTGAGGGGGAAAAAGAAATCCTTGCAGGGCCATGAGGAGAGGGCAGAAATGAAAGGGAATGTCTGAGGACATCTCCCCCGGCTGAACTTTTCATCCTGGCAACAGCATATATTGAGGGGCTCCATTTAAATTCATAAATTGCTTTTTAAAAAAGGTGTCCCAAATTCTGTCTGGGATAATTTAGGTTTCTTCTCTTCACTAGGACAGGGCTGGTGTTTACTCTTGTGTTAAAAAATAAGAAATTAAATAATATCAAGGAACCCAAACCCCCACCATGATGCACATAACATATGAGAGAATTAACTTGCTCTGGTGGGGCCTCTTCTAGAGGTTTAATCCAAAGAGAAACAGAATTTTGTTGCAAGAGTTGGTAAACAGAAACTGGGAAACAGTCGAGGCAAGTTCCAAAACAACTGCTATGATTTATATTTACTCAGGGAAATGCATTATAATCATCATTGCCTTTTATCTCAGCCACAGTGTAGAAAATTACCTTCCAGTGTCACAATTTATAAAAGACTCTCGGAATGTTTATCACCAGTGCACAATCATAACAACGAGCAGCAAATGGCAGGATTCTTTTAACAGCTCTTCAGGAGACTCAAGAAATCTGCACTAGAGGTAGCCAGTAATTGGCAGAGATGGAAAAAAAAATCGTAATAAAGTTGTTGAAGTTACTTTCCACTAATAAAAACTCCATTACTTAAGGAACTCAAAACTTCCTGCAAAGGGTGAGGCTTGTCAAGTAGGTGTGAACACTCAGAAGTGTGAGACAGAGGTCCCAGAACTGCCCAGGATTGCCAGACTGAGCAGCTGCACATCCTCAGCAGTCCAGGCCCAGCTCTTTCCTCCAGCAAACTTCCCTTGCCATCTCTCAGCCTTACTGGAAAAAAAAGATTTCCCTTTTTTATGTTTCCCCCCAAGTAATATTTGCACTTGCAAGTTTGCAGATTTGGCCTCAGAAGTCTGCAATAGAAACCTCCTTGTCTGGCACCCTTCACCTGTCCCCACTGAGCTGTGTTTTGGTGTTTTTGTGTTTTTGTCCAGCTGCCAGCGAGCCAGAGCCTCCCCAGCCTGAACACACACACACACAAATCCGGATTGGGAGCAGGGAGCACTCCAGGGGCCACCCTCCCCTGCCTCTGTGGACGGCAGCCAGGCAATTTATTTAAAATACAAGTATTCCAGCCAGCTGGATGGTGGCACTTGGCTGCCCTTGCAGGGCCTCCTTGGCATTTGCTTTTTGCCGTGGGGGTGAGTTTGGAGCGCTGAGTGTGTGCAGGCAGCTGCTGGCCCAAGGCTGAAGGTGGAATTAAGATGTACAACACCCTGGAGGAGTTCAGCCCAGGAGACCCAGACTGCCCGGCCTGACCTGTGCTGATGCAACCCCCACACCTTCAGCAGGTGCTTCCAAACAGGGAAAGAGCCTCAGTTCACCTTTGGACGTGTCGGGAAGTTCAGCTGGAAGATTCTGTGGGTTTCCTCATTGTAACTGCCTTGGGGCCAGCACGAAGTGTGGATTGGGCTCTGGGAATGCAACTCAAAGTCTGCTGTTACCCTCACTGGGCCAAGGGCTAAAAGCCCACCTGGGCTGTTGAGAACTGAAGAGAGAGAACAAACAAACTCCACACTTTTGGAGGTGTTGTAGCAAGCAAGAGACTTATCTCAGTGCTGTGCCAGCTTTGTTCTTGTCCTTTGTATTATTTTCCTTCTTTATTAAAACCTTTTTGATTTTTTGAGGCACACTCGATAATGCCATCTCACTAATTATTGTAGCCACGTTTCTGCCAGGCTGGCCCTCAGAAGGGTGGGTCAAACCCAGCCCGACCCTCCCTGTTCAGGCAGAGCCTTTGTGCTGCTCCTGGAGCTCCAGGCACAAATGCCTGACCACCCCCAGCTCCCCTCCGAGGAATATCCTCTGTTCTCTCCTGCCCTGTGCATGGACAGGGCCCAGACAAAGCAGAGAATCCTGTCCTTCAATTTTAGGATTCCTCACGAGGGCTCCCACCTTGAAAAGTGCACCACAGCACTGGAGTTATTGAAGCAAGCATTACCCCAATTTCTTCTGTTCCTTGGGAGGAATTGATGTGTTCAAGGTCAGGACTCGAGCTGCATCGATTTCTCGCCAGGGGATTTAGTCCTTTAAGTGATGGATTGTGCAGTGAACTGATAAATTTTTCCAAAATTAGTAAAACTTCCCGGCGTGGCTTTAATTGTCAGCCTTTTCTGGGGAGTGGGTGTGTCACAGCTCCGTGTTCTGGTCCTGCTTCCTCCTGCGGGGGAATTCGGAATGGCAAAGCTCTGGTCAGTGGGCTCCCAGGAATGTTTGCCAGGATTCTGAACGTGATGGGCTGGGTCTGTGCCTGATCCCAACCACCATCACCCCACTGGATCCCAACAGCTGCCACCCTCCGCAGGGATGTCCCAAAAGAGCCCACAGGGATGTCCCAAAGAGCCTTTCCCTGGCTCCATTCCACAGAGATATCCCAAAAGAGCCCACAGGGATGTCCCAAAAAAGCTTCTCCCTGGCTCCATTCCACAGGGATGTCCCAAAAAAAGCCTTTCCCTGGCTCCTGGCAGCTCCAGCTCTGCCACTCTGAGCTCTCCGTGGCTCTGCATGACCTGCCCCATGTGGGCTGAGTTTTGCACCTGGATTTCTGGGCATTTTGTGGGCCAAACAGAGCCTCAGTGCTGCTCCAGCCTCGCCTGGAAGAAAAGCTCCTGCAGTTTCTTTGGGTGGAAATAGAAACGGAGCAGGACCGTGGTGGCCCTTGAGAAGGAAAATCCCATTTCTCCTGCTCAGCTCCTCAGCATTCGGCACCACGGGTGGCACTGCTGAGACTCCAAGGAGATTTCATCAGTCGTGGTTTTGCAGTCCTGCTAAGGGGGAAAAAAAGGAAGAAGTTCAGATTTCATTAAACAATGCCGTGCAATGCATGGGCAGGGTAAAATTTAGTGAGATTAACTAAATCCAGATGCCAGTCATCCTTAAAGCAACGAGCAATGGCAAGGTGGGTGAAGTAGGAAGTGCTGGAGAAATGTCACCGCGGGGAGTGAGACAGACACTTCCACAGAGAGAGAGGGAAGCACTTATTTATTTATATATATTTAGTAATGTTTAGTATATTTAATATATTTATTTACATATATTTAGGAATGTCTAAATGAGAATCTCAGCTTTAATTTCTCATAACGTCACCGGGCAGATTTCTCAGGCTGATGTTATTTTTCAGAGAAGGCATTTAAGGCATTTTCACATCTCTTCTTCTGGAGGTGAGCAGCAAAGAAACCCCTCTGCAGCCTGTTCCTGTTAATTGTAATATTATTCACATGCTCTTGTAATTATTTCAGGACCTGTTCCAAATATTTTTTAGCTGGAATCTGATGATAATGAACTTCCAAGGCCTGTTTTCCTCCAGCTTGCAGTGTCATGCTAAATGGACTGCAACAAGAAGTGTTGCTGTGCCCGAGCTGTACTGGAGCCAGATCATAATTTGCAAATGTGTTTTTTGGGAGCTGCTGATATTTCTCACCACCTCCTTGCAGAGCGAGCAGAACACTTCCCACTGCTGAAATTTCAGAGTGAGAACTTTCCAGGCTGATCTTCCCAACAGTGACCAGTAAAGCAGAAAGCAAGGCTTTAAAAAGGGCTGAGGAGCCCGGGGGTGATGCAGCTCCCTTTTGTTCTCTGGCAGCCACTTGAAAAGGCACCTGGTGTTTTGGGAGGACAGGATATCTGCCTTCTGACAAACAAACTCCACCTTTGGTCCCTGAATTTCCCCGGAGAAAGTGTCTCCAAAGCCAGCAGTGATGTCATCACAATATTCCTGCATTATTCAGTGCTTGCCCAGCCGAGTGTGTGCGTGTCTATATATAAAATATTCTTTTTTTCACACCATTTTCCCCCCTGTTGGCTAAAATTAAGGCGGAAATGGTGAAGAGTAGAAGGAGGCAGCCCAAGGATTGACAGAAGGTGACTCAAAATGAAGATGTTTCAAACCAGAGGGAGGCCAAACTGTGAGCTGGAGCTGCCCAGGGCCAGGGGAATGCAGAGCCCAGGGACGCTCCAGCCCCAGTTCCTGAGGAGCAGGACAAGCCCTGGGCACAGAGGATGCCCAGGCTGGGCGTTCACCACGTGTTTATTCGGCAGCACCGGAGGAGCTCAGGTTTCTGTGAGGGTGAGGAGGATCCTCATGTTGTTTTACGCCACAAGGACACAGACCCCGAGATTCAGAAGGTTGAAAATGACTCCTTGATTTTTGGGATGTGTCTCCCTTTTATACTATTCCACACAGACCAATTGGATTGGGGACACAAAGACAAACCTCTTCACTCACACTGGTCAGGGCAGAGGGACAGCAAGAAGAAGTCCCTCCTGGGGAAAGGAATGAATAACAAAGGTACAGCTACAAAAACATTTCTCCTGTTTACAGAAAACTTCTAGGGGAAAAGAATTTTAGAAAACTAAAACATTTTAGGCATGGAACCAGGGCTACATATCCTGGAAACCGTTTGAATCTCGAATTCATTTGGAGGCAGTGTAATTATCTGGAACGCCGTTGTGTTGGGGTTTTTTTTGTCTTTCTGAGGTGGTTGAAATCGTGCACATTTCCCAAAAAAAAAAAAAAAGAAAAAATAAATAATGGAGCCAGCCACACACACAAAAGAAAACAACTTGATTTAGCCTGGTGATATTTGCAAAGTAATAAAAGCAGCAACATTCTAAGGTGAAGTAATATAATTAACATATTCTTTCTGTGTGAGGACGGCGTGTTTTCTCTGAAAATGATTTGGGTTGCTTGGTGGCAAAATTATTGAGAGGAAGGTTTATTCTTGTTCTTCAAGGGCAACAATATGCTGGAGTGAAACCATGCCATCGTTTTTTTTTTCCTCCCCCTTATCAGACATTTTATTGTTCAAGAAAAAATGTTTCAGGGAAAAAGAAAAAAAAGAAAGCAACGTAACATGGGGTGAATGAACAATGTGCCTGCTGTTTGTGGAGATAAACACCAAACAGACAGAATGGGAATTAAAGGCTCTCATCACAAGTGTCTTTTTTTTTTGTTTTGTTTTACCACAGTGGAAATGTGTTCTTCAGCACTATAATAGAAACTCCTAATGTCAAATATTAAACCACCCCCTCCAAAATAAATCCCAGTCACTTTACAGCAGTGACGTGTGATTCGATGGCTCTCAGCACGTGGGCCACAAATGCTCTTTATTGTCACTGACAGCATCTTTCCCCTGAGCTTCTCCTGCGGATGCTCACTCCCTGTCCCCGCAGTGGATCCACCCTTCTGGAGTTCAAATTTCCACCAGGAAAAGCAGGAAAAGCAGATTGACAGCTCCTGTTTTCAGCACTGCTCTATTCTTAGAGAGGAGCTACATGAGGAGGATGAGTCGTTTCAAAGACTCTGCCAGCAAATGATAGATCCTCTTCTGGGTCACGGATTCTTGTCACCTTGTGTATTAATAGGATGTGCCAAGGGGGTTTTTTTGTTGTTGTTGGTTTTTTTTTTTCCTTCCCTGAGTTTCCTTGCTTGCAGTCAGTCACTCGGGCAACAGAACCACAAAGAGCTGAGCATCTGTGACCCAAATGCTGGGGAAGGGAGGGGAGGAACAGCAGACAAGGACACGGTGCTGGAGTCAGGAGCTTTGGCTGGTTTGGCAGAAACGTCCCTGCAGTGCTCCCAGGGGCAGCGGGGAAGGGCTGCAGGGTGTAAACCCAATGATTTGGGCTCTGGGGCTGTCTCAGACACCTCCTGGTGCTGCCCTCACACCAAACTGTGCTGTGGGAGGTTTGGGGAGTTGGTGTCTTTGGTTTTAATTTTCATATATTTCAGGTTCTGTGGTGCCCAGGGGTTCTGAGCTCACAGTCAGTGTCACTCAGCTCTGCACACAGCAGGGACACAAAACAAATCCTCTTCCNGGCCCAACAGCACAAACAAGGGTGGGCTGGAGGGAGGAACAAGAAGGATGGGACTGCATCACCTGGAGCTGGAACTGGACAATTCAACCCCAATATGCAAATGGACCAAAACTTATAAAAGTGTGAGACCTGGTGACCATTTGTCCATTTTGTGACCATTTTGGGCCTATTTTGGGTCCACCTTGGGTGTAACCCTGGCCAGGCTCTGTCCTGCCCAAGGTGAATCCGGGAGCTCTTTTAATAAATCTCTACTTTATCCTCTCAGCTCTGTCCAGTCTCTGTTCCAGCTCAGCCTTCCCAAGGCATCAGAGCGCCACGCTCAAACTTGGTTTTCTCCCACTCTCTCCTGTCTGTTTAACCTTTTAATGACATCAAGTTCCAGACCCTGTAATGAGCTGTCCAGCCGGGGCTGATTCATGCTGGAATCCCCTGCCTGCCCCTCCTCAGCTGCAGGAACGAGCAGATTTATTGATCGGTGTCTGGCAAACACCGCCTAAAACACGGAATGAGGGCAGCCTTAGTGCGCCCGTGGGTGGCAGTATATAACAGTTAGCTTTAAAATTAAATGCTAAAGAAACAAATGAATAATTAGCAGATAGATAATGAGAATTAGCCCCTGTGTTATACATTAAGTTCTGTCCCAGCTATTGGACTGTGGTGCGCTGTTGCAAAGTGCTGAGCTGAAATCCATGCCCTAATTATTTGCCTTGATGTGTCTCAGCTTTTGTACTAAATGAATGTAGGTAAAGATAAAAACGTATTACAAAAAGGCAGGATTCTAATGTAAGATAGGCCACTGCTAATTACTGGCTAATCATTGTGTTAGAGTAATTATATTATGTGCTTTCAAAGCCTTGGTTAGTGCCAAGCCGAACACCAGCATATAATTTGTCAGATAGGAGTTAATTTTTCTTGTTATCATAACAAGAGAACATTTTCCCCCTTTTTCTTTTTTTCCCTCAATATTTTTCAGGAATGTGTGATTTTCCCACCATTCCATAGGCTTTTCCTCTCTTGTTAGTGTTGAGGACCTGTTAAACAAGTGCTGTTGGGGTCTGATTTAGGGCAGGTTTTCTTCTCTGCTGCACTAATGGGACCGAGCACCACCAGGTCCCATGGCTGAGCACTGCACTGGGTGTGATCATTATATTTTTTCAACCTGATTATTTTCATTACTGACCTCCTTGCTGGAGCCAGAGCTTTTCTCAGGCAGGTACAATGGCAAAGAGTTAATTTTTTTTTTCTGACAGCCAGCCTGGAAACCTCCCTTGTCCCGTGCTTAAAACACACCCAGCATCCTTAAATACCCGAAATAAATACAGTCATGAGAGCTGATGGCACTGAAAGCCAACACAGTATTTTTTTAAATAACTGTTTACCCTGATAGCAATTATGGGAAGATGGATGGTTTGAATCTCTAGAGCAAGCAAATAGTTGGAAATAGCTATATTCTTTGCTTAACTTCTGTTCCCATTATTCCACAGACATGTGGAATATATCATTAATTTTAAAGAGGGAAATAAAACCAAATTGAAGGGCCTGGATTCAAAGGCAGCACCTAAGCATCACCACTTATTCCTCTCTGTAATGGCTTGAAAAATCTGTGTTGAGCTGCCTATGACAGAGCTGGCAGAGGAGTGCTTCCAATTAAATACAGACTTTGTGCGGATCAAATTTAGAAACTTTTACTAGTTGAAGGTGCCTGTTAAACTTTGTGGGGACAAATGGTTCTTGGATCCCTAAAAGTCACACTATATCTGCTTTTTATATATTTATACAGGCAGTTCTTTCTGTCTGGCTCTCCTAATATAAAACCTTTTTTTTTTCCTCCTCATTCAAAAAATAATGATTTGATTTGGTTTAGTTTATTTCCTGCAAAATCTTTCTGTCTTTGACATACTGGATCCAATTCCTGATTTAGATCTCTGATCCTGGAGACATGGCTGGGGTTTGGTACGTTTTTTTTCCAGTTCCAGCTAAATCTGAAAAGCAGCTCTTTTTCTGAAGATTTCGGGGCAGGTTTTTTGACATGTTGCTCACGATGTCTAATTGGGAATAATCTTCAAAGGAGCTCAGTATCTGGTGTTCTTTCACCAGGAGCTGCTCCCTTATTTTAGCACCCGAAAGGATGAAGAGTCCCTTTGAGAAACCTGGCCCCAGCTGATCACACCTCAGGGTCGGGTTTGTTGTTTTCCAGCCAGAGATATCCAGATTATCCAGAGATAATTGAGATAATGACCCGTCCCTGGTGTTAATAGCGAGGGAGAAGCCGGGCACTGCTGCTTGACCACCCCAAACCCCAGACAGGGACAGAAAGTGGACAGAAAGGGAGGCCCTGAGACAGAGCAGAGCAGTGACTGCTGTGCTGGGAAAGGCTGGGTTGTAGCCCTGACCTGCTGGAAATCCTGGGACAATCCTTCGGGCTGTAGCCCTGACCTGCTGGAAATCCTGGGACAATCCTTTGGGTTGTAGCCCTGACCTGCTGGAAATTCTGGGACAATCCTTTGGGTTGTAGCTCTGACCTGCTGGAAATTCTGGGACAATCCTTTGGGTTGTAGCCCTGACCTGCTGGAAATTCTGGGACAATCCTTTGGGTTGTAGCCCTGACCTGCTGGAAATTCTGGGACAATCCTTTCCCACTCTGGGTTTCTATTTTCCTGCCTTCCAGTGTTTGCCTGCCTGGATTGCCGGGCTCTGCAGGGCAAGGATTGGTGCTCATGAATGTTTGCTCTGCCTTTCCTGATGGAGTCTGGCTCTCAGGGGGCTGCTATTAATCATGAATTATGGATGGATGGTGATGCTGCCCAGTCACTCTCAGAATCTGATGGTACCTGGCAGAGACCAGGGTTACAGGCCGGATTTTACAGGTGTGAAAAAACTCTGCCGGGGGGTTCCAGGGCAGGAACAGCACGGAGGGAAGGCAGGAAAAGGGGTTTTGTGGGTTTTGTAGGCAGTTCCTGTGCTCTGTGCCTCGCAGAGGGGTGGAAGATCAGCTAACCCACCGTGCAAGGTGATTTTAATGGTGATGGAGGGAGTGGGGAGGAGAAGGCGACTCCTGGGGTTGGAACTTTATGGAGTTGCTCCAGTCAGCACTTCTGGGCCTGGCTGTGGAGCTGCTGGCACAGAAATGGCTTTTTTGGGGGCAGGACAGCTCGGGAGTGGCCCAGAAATGGCTCTGGCACAGATGGGAAGCTCTGAGGGGGAGACACAAAATGCAGATCAGTGTCTGGAGTCTGACACAGATCCCGAAATCAGGGAAGAGAGAGGACACACAGCACAGGGCCCAGGCTGCCCTCAATCCTCCCAAAGGCCCTTCCCAACCTCACCCATCCCACCAAAATTCCCAGCTCACCGACTGACCAGCAGAGATCAGCACAAAACCTGATGGTTTTACTCCCCAAAAATCTGACCCAAAACCGTGTTTTTCACACTCTGCTGTGGGGATAGAGACACGTGTGTCAGGGGAATGACAACGACAATTTATCAGGATCCCACCTCTGCAGGGCTGGGACAAACTGGGCAGGACTGGGGGGCTCTGGAGAGTAGGATTTGGCAGGNAAAAGCGCCATTTAACACTCCAGAACTGTTTGGATGGAAGTTTTCCATTGAAAACAGTTTTGCCGAAATGGAAACGTTTCACGGCACATGTCTGCTCCCCATGAATTTTTAATGGAGGAAAATGTAAATTAATCGGTTTGACTTTATAATTGCCACGTAGCTTGGCTTTCCTCGTCCTATTGAATCGCTTTGTTAATTTATATGGCTGCACAATTTCAATATAATTCTTAATTTTATAGAATTTCTTTTATCCTAACGATTCAAAATCTCAAACAATAAAATGGAATTGCATTGTGGAAAAGGAAGAAAAATTTTGATTTTTTAAAAAAAAAATAAATAATAATGTCAACAACTTTAAACTGCTGTTCCAGAGGAAAACTTTATATTTTGTCTCAATGTGAGACAAAATTGTGTTTCTGAGGGGTTGAATTTTGTACGGGCTGGGTGATCTGGGTTTGGATCTACTCTTTGAGGTGACACAGCAGGAACAGCCCCAGGGTGGGATGAGCGCCCAGAAATCCACTCCTTTCTTCTCTGGGGATGACCAATGTCCATCCAAGGCCAGCCTCGGTCCCTCTGTCCCTCTGTCCCTCTGTCCCCTGTCCCTGCTCACCAGGGGTGCTGAGAGTTGTCTTTTTAGACCACCCTATAGAAGTCCAGGCCCCCAGCTGGGTCAGGATGAATTCCAGGCAGGAATTCCAGGTGAGTGTGTACACAAATGTCAGGATGAATTCCAGGGAGGAATTCCAGGTGAGCGTGTACACAAATGTCAGGATGAATTCCAGGCAGGAATTCCAGGTGAGGGAGTACACAAATGTCAGGATGAATTCCAGCCAGGAATTCCAGGTGAGGGAGTACACGAATGTCAGGATGAATTCCAGGCAGGAATTCCAGGTGAGTGTGTACACGGAATGTCAGGATGAATTCCAGGCAGGAATTCCAGGTGAGTGTGTACACGGAATGTCAGGATGAATTCCAGGCAGGAATTCCAGGTGAGTGTGTACACAAATGCTGCCCCGGGTCAGGGCACGCAGCAGGATCTCCGGCTGTCCCAGAGGCACACCGCCACAGTTCCTGTGCTCCCCTCAGGGATGCAGAGCTGGGCTTTTGTTCCCTTGGGAGCTGCTGAGAGCCCTTTGAGGCAGCTCTGCAATAAAGGGAAGCCAGTCTTTCCTTGTTTTGCTCTGCCACGGTCCCTTTGGTGGCTGTGTCAGCCCTGGGGACAGACCCGGCTCGTGTTCCTGCCCAAACAGCCCCGCAGAGTCCCCCCTGCTCCCAAACCAGGGAGAGAAATTCACGCTGTAATATTAATAACTGTGGGGGCCTTTGGCCTTTAATAATTAACAAAGTGCTAAGTGTGGCTGAATGTTCCTTTTTCTGACTCCAATTACAGAACCATTTGGCCCAGGCTCAGCCCAGGGAAGTGGCAGAGCAGCAATGTTCCAACAGAGACCCAGAGCTGAGAGCAATGCTCCTCCTTTGGCCCACACAGTAGATTAAATAAAGCTTTGGGCTCCAGCACTGCAGAAGCCAAAGGCATCAGGTGCTGCAGAAGAATTTCTGTGGCCCAGCCATTCCAAACCCGGGGCTGCTTTAACATCAGAGCCAGCTGACAAACAACCTCCCCCAGGCTGAGGTGAAATGCAATGTTCCTTTCAGTAGGTGACAGCTGGTCATGCCCTCGCCCCCTTTCCCCGGTGCTGTGCTGAGCAGGAGCCTCCTGCTCCTATTTTCCGTCTGAAATAGAGTTGCTGGTGCAGCTCTAACGAGAGGTTTAGCATTTGGAAAAGCTGCCGTGATCTCTGCGAGGTGATTTACCAGCCTTGGGTAAATGTTGTGAGTGTTTTGCTGCACCACGGTGCAGCTCTGGCAGCGTTCCTGCTCCCCCAGACACTGCTGCTGGCAGGGAGGCCAATTCCACAGCCTCAGAGCTCCTCAGACCTCGAACCCCGCTTCCAAAGGGCTCCCGTGCCACCAGGAGGGAAGGGAACCAGTAAATTCCAAATTGTGGTTACCTAGCAGCTAGAGCTGGGTGCTGGAGGCTGCCATGGCCTCTGCCTTCCTGCCTCTGCTTGTGCAATCCCTTCCCTTCCCTTCCCTTCCCTTCCCTTCCCTTCCCTTCCCTTCCCCTTTTCTCCTCTTTTCCCCTTTCATTTTTTCTCTTTCCTTTCCCCCTTTCCCCTTCCCAGATTTGCAGGGAGCTGATCCAGCTGAAAACCCAACCCAACAAGACCAAAAATAATCAGGTTCTGTTGTTATGGCTTCCCATCCACATTCAGATTAGCCCAGGCAATTAGAGCACCATGGCCAGAATTAATCAAAAGGGGCCTGGAGTGGTGTTGGGTCCTGTCACATCGTGGGTGTTTTTAATAATCAGAATTCTCAGAGTTGTAAAATCAGTCTTGTCCAATTCCTGGTGCAGTGTTGGGTTGGTGTGGCCATGGCTGTGCTGCTTTCCAGCTGCCTGTTAGCAATTAATGAACCTCTCAGGGGGATTTGCTGATTTTCAAATTGTTTTCCTCACCACTGAAACAGGTGAGGTGAAAACAGAGCAGGGACGGGAGGGAGAAACTCCCCTGAATTACTCCTGAGTAATGAGGGATTGTAAATGGGATCTTTCCCTGGGTGCAGGGAGAAAGTGGAATTTTCCTTCCTTTGCAAGCATGGGATTTTCAGCCAAAAGCTGAAGTCAGGTATTTTATCCCTATTATTTAGCTGTGAGTTTTATTTTTATGGATAAATTTCTGTGTTTCACAGCCGCCCTGTCTCAGTTTGCCACTGCCTGCAGGGTTTGCTCGGGGTCAGGCTGTGCCACCCACGAGGGATCCCTGCTCATGGCAAACAAATTGTGTTTGCCAAAAGTCCTGGAAAGATTTAGGCTGGGAGAGCTCCAGCCATGGAGCAGAGCAGGAAAAAAAAAAAAAAGCAAATAAACTACATTTCTCAAAGGCATAATTGCAGAATTTCAGGATTCACATATACTTCCTTTCGGTGGTTCAGCTTTTCAGTGAGAAAACAGCATTTTCTGCAAAAAAACGTTGCTTGAAACTGAAATTTCCACTGGAAATGTGTCTCTGATGGAAAAATCTCTGGTGGATCTGTGCTTGGTCCTTCTCTGTTTCTTAAACAAGAACTGAAATTCTTACCAGTTCCAACAGCTCAGAGCGTTGCTGGCTGGCTCAACCTGTAAATACAAATTAGAAGTACAATTGCAATCACAATTGTATTCTATGGAAATACAAAAACCATTGGAATGGATGGAAATGAAGAGTCAGGGAGGGGTGAAGCTTTGAGGATGATCCAATGATTCCAAGAGGACGTTAAAAATTTTTTAGCACTTGTACAGAAAACCGAAAGAGAAGTTTCTCAGATTTTTTAATTAAAAGAATTCCAGCAAGCTCTGCTTAGGAGAAGTGGGTACTCGTATTGACAGGAAACATCAAAACAAAAACAAGATTGCTCCACACGTTTTGGACATTTTGGTAAAGATAATTTTTTGGTTCCTCCAAGCCTGTTCACCCATCTGTGATCTCCTCACATGCCATCAATTGGAAATGTTGCACCAGTAGTGAGAAGAAAAAACAACAACAACAACAACAAAAAACCCAACACAACAATTTGCTTTAAGGGAAAAAGCCAAAATTGTTTGTCAAAGTGATGCAGCAGAAGAGATCTGACTCTCCAGGAGTGCAGGGGATAAAAAAAACTCGAGCTCAGAGATGTCCAGGCTGATTCCTGAGAGTCTCAGTGTCCCTTTGCTCAACCCCTCCCACCACTCTGGAGATTCCGGGCTGGAAACTGGAACTGAGTTCCAGAAGGAACCAAACCCAAATTGAATATTCTACCTGCAGAAATCCCAGCAGAATCCTGGTTTCTCTCTCACTCTGAGTGTGGGGAGCAAAGTTCAGGTCTCTGCTTTTATCTTCAGGTTCCCACAGCCCCAGGAAAGGGAAAATCGGGTGAGCTTTTGTCTCATGTTTTGACCAGAAATTTCAGCCCACACTTAACCAAGTTTTTCTTTCTAAAATTCATCAAAACCAGCCTTTTGTTCTTGAAAATGCTTTTTTTGTAGGAAAATACTCAACCAGCTCCAGTCTGGGGACTGTGGCATTAACTGTAAATAATAATTATGAGGAGAGGATTTAAAAAATTCTCTGCAGGTTCTGATTAGGATAAAGACCAAGATTAAACTTGCCTGAAAGGCTGGAAAACAGTAGTTAAATTCTCTGATATGCTTTGTTATATCTGTTTCTGGGCCATGAAGAGCCTGGAAAAGAAGGGGATTAGCAGAAAATGCAAACCAGAGGGAGAATAAATTGCTCTTTAGGAGAAATCTGAAATTATTACCCCAAATTCCCACTTTGGTGAGAGCAGAGCTTTCTCTTAACTTTGAGACCTGTGGCAGAACGAGATGCTTTGCCTCAGTTTTCTTGTCCAATTTTGAAAATTCCTTTTCAAAACCCGCAGGAAGGTGCAGGCCGCCACCATGGGAAGTCAGGAGACTCCTGAGGAAAGACATTTTCAGGATAATCAATGAAAAATAATCCACGAACAAAAATAAAACCGCTGAGGAGGCGGAGGGTTCATCTTTAATACCGATCTCTTCTCCCTGCAGAACCTTGCTCCCACCTTATCAATATTTTAGGGCAAGAAAGAGAAACCTCGTGCAGCTGCAGAGGCAATTTGGAGGGATTAAAAATTTATCTTGTTTTGAGCAAAGCTTTCAGCAGGTGCTGGGATCACTTAATCACAGGTGGGTGACCTGCACAGTTCCCCTTTCCCACGGCTGAAACTGGAATGAAAGTCCTGGGAATTCTTCTGTCGGAATTCCAGCCATAGGAGGTCACACACTTTGCCTAGAACAACAACAACAACAAAAAAATCAGGTCTAGGATGAAAAAATGACATTTTTTTTCCTTCTGGTTCCTCTCAGTTGGTGATGGAATAGAGTCAAGCAGGTTATATCAGGCTCTGAATTTGGCTCAATAATTCAAACGGCTGATTAACTCAGAATTTGGGCTCTGCAGGAGATCTGGACAATTCCACATTGATTTTCAGTCTAGAGTGGAAAGAGCCGCGTGGATTCGTGGATTAGAAATTTCTCTCCAAAATATCCCCCCTCACCAAGAATTTTATTGAAGTGAAGAAGGAGAGCAGTAAACCTCCAGCTGACATGGGGAAATCAACCCAAAACTTTTTCTCCCCTTTTCCCCGCTTTCCCCCTTTTTTCCCATTTTCCCCCCTTCCCCCCCCCTTTTTTCCCCTTTTCCTTTAGGGACAGGAAACAAATCCCCTCTCTACCTCCCTGTCTGGGATCTCAAACATTCTCCTGGCCACAGGGAAGTGCTCTGGTGTCCCACACACCCAAACTGCAAATGGATCCAGCCCGGGAAGAAACAGCCCAGCAAAAGGGGGAAAAATAAAAAATATATATATTTATTTAAGTATTTCTCAGTCAGAAGAGTCCAACTCCTGGCCTCAGTGCTGGGCAGGTTTCTGCAGCATTTGTCACAGGTAATACTGGAAATCTATTCCTGACTGAGCTGTAAATAATTGCTGCCAGGATGTCATCGTGGTGCTGATGAATATTTCTCCAACAGGAGAGAAACAGCATGTTGATTCTTGAACCACAGAAAGCTATAATTGTAATTTAAAATCTGGCGTGTTGTTTAAAATACTAAATTCTTTATCTTTCGGAATCTTTATAATTATACATCTAAACCATCGCTCTGAATACATTTGCAAGTGGTGTTCCATTTTTAAGATCTTCCCCAATTTAAATATCAAGGCCCGAGAGAAAAATGAAATTTTAAAAAAAATAAAAAATCCTACCTGCACAGAAAAGCAAAGCCCATTCTCTTTCAAAGCTATTCATTCCTGTTATAGTTACAAGAAAAAATAATAAAAAAAAGAGTTATAAAATTATAACACTTATTTGAAATGTCTTTTCTCCCACAATAGCAAATGTTCCTGCTCCTCCTCTCACTATAAAACCACCATATCAAATACCTTTTTTTCCCCTGAAATTATAGAAGTGCTGGGGGGAAAAAAAACCCCCACAGAATATTAAAACTTCTCAGCTTCAGAGATGCCAAACTGTTATCAAGGACTGTGAGAGGGTACAAATTTTCAGGAATATTGAAAGGAGAAGGGGAGGGGGGGGAAAAAAACCCCCCAAGCTTTGACATTAACAAGATGATAACAGCCACTGGCTCCTGTTCACACCCCAGAATTTCAGCAGTGAGATAATCAGCCCTTCACACAGCTCTGACATGGATCAGACTCTGATCTTTGGCCTGGCTGGTATTATGTGGAGTTATGCACTGGAAGAGTTTTGACAAAAAAAAACCCCCAAAAAATAATAACCCCTCCCGAGCGGGGCTTTCAGGAGCAGGGAGTGGTAAAATCACGGAGCCCTGAATTAGCTCTGCTCTCCTGTGATGTCTGGATGTGAGAAGAGCTCTTGAAAATCCAGAGCTTTGAAAGTTTGGGAGGCTGGAGGATCTCTCTGGTGCTGATCTCAACGGGAGACGTCCTGCCAGGAGGGAAAAAAAGGAACCAGACGTTGCTCTAGTCCAGAAAGTGTTGTGGCTTCCTGCTTGAAAATGGGATTACGGGCATGGGAGGTGTTGCCAGGGCCTGAGGGCTCGTAAAATAATTGTCATGTAATTTCTAGCAGCGGCAAGTAGGAGCCAAAAAAAACAGTGGGGAGAAGACCTGCATGGGTGAAGTAGGGAACTTTTAAAATAAAGAGAGGTTGAGTTAAGAGCAACATATGATCTGACTAATATGGTTAATTACACGTTTTTTGTTTATTTTGCTTAAGATGGCAGGTTATATACAGGTCTATATAGTTTGTAGTTACAGTGACACTTTCATTGGCATACAGCAAGAGAAAAATGCAAACATACATTGTTCATTTTACTTTTAAGGTGGCTAAAATGTGCTTACTAATAATTGTTTTCAGTGACTTCTAGAAAACTTACTATTTAACAATAATACTTTAACATCTAATTTCTGCTGCGCCACAAGTGATTTCACCTGCGCAACAGGCCTCAGGGCCTCAGGGCCTTCAAGGCCGGGCCTCAGCCAGGCAGGCCTCAGCTGGGTAGTTCAATATCTCACTCTAAATACAGCTCATGCTTTCTGTCCCTTAGAAAATCTGCCACACACAGGAGGGAAAGGTGGCTGGGAAAATGCCCCTGGTGTTTGTGAGGAGCCTGGGCCTGGCCACTGCCCAGCACGGGGTTTGTGACAGCTGCATTTGGGGCTCAGGTTCACTCGTCACTGACACAAGAGACAATCCAGGGAATATCCCAAGAGTTGTTTGCGTGCTCCTGGTACAACCTGGTGATGCTGTTGTGCATCACAAGGACACAAACTCTGAGATTTTCAGAAGGCTGAGAACGAGTCCTTGATTTTTGGGATGTGTCTCCCTTTTATACTATTCTACACAGATCAATTTGATTGGTGACACAAAGACAAACCTCTTCACTCACATTGGTCAAACCAGAGGGACATCAGAAGATTTATTCCTTTCCATCCTAGGAAAAGGAATAAATAAAGTTGCAATTATGAAAACATTTCTCCTGTTTACAGAAAATTCTCTGGGAAAAGAATTTCATAAATCCAAAACACCTCAGGCACGGAACCAGGGCTACAACCTGTGTGCTTTTGGCCAACTGGAGGAAGAGGAAATACCACCACACTTGGCTTAAAGAGAAATTCTTTCCAAGTTCCGGTGCAACTGAGCAGTTTATGGCAATAAACTGAAATGGTCCTGCAGTGACAGGCTGGATTGCTGAGGAGAGGAGATGTAATGGTTCTGGACAGCAGCTGTCAGGGTTAAGAAAGTTATTTGTTCCATTGGTTTATGGCACAGACTCGTAGTATTTTATTGTCAAACAGAATTAGTTTTATATCAAGAAGAGTGATTACTTGGGTTCGCTGTGTTTGAGATTAAACTTGATGATTTCATGTCCATTATTGATTTAGGCTTTACATTCAGAGGAGCAGCGGTTTATATTTTACTTAAGGGGATTTGATCACAGTAGATGGAACCTTCAATGGTTTCTGCAAATAAATTAGTAAAGTTGCTCTGCCTTTTACAGTAACTGCAGAAGAAAAGTGAAAGGGGGGGTTAGCTCAACGGAAAAAAAGGGTGCAAAAAGAAGATGGCAAAACTGCTGCTGAGCTTTTGCAGAGTGCAGGGGACGTGGTGACACCTCAGAACGGGGAGCAGAAGAGCAGGAACCACCTGAGGATGCTCAGCCAGTGGCACGTGGCAGCTCCACAGGATGGAGAGAGGGCTGCCAGAACCTCAGTGCATTTTACCTCCCCTAATTTATCCTGAAAGGAGAGAGGGACACCCAAGGGGGTTTTTCAGGGTCAAAGGAGAGCCAGGTGTGGGTGGGATCTGTAGGAGAAAAATGTGCAAAGTCAGTAATACCTGTGGGAAATGGATTTGTAGGGAATTCCCAAAGCCTGGCAGAAGGCTCACACAGTCTTGTGCACCTGTGTGCGAACTCTGAGATAAAGTGTGCTGAGTGAGAGAGGCCATGGGACAGGACAGACACTGCTGAGACAGAAATGGAACTGGAAACAAGTTTCTGATGATGGCCTTGCAAATAAGACTGGATATTTTTGAGAAATAGAATTATGAAAGATACATTGTAGGAAGACCCACGAGGGGTGATTTTAGATGATTGGCTTTAAGGCATTAACAGCATTGTGTGACAAAAGCTGATAGGCCAAAAAACACTTATAATGGAATGTGATCAGGAAATAGTTCATCTAGAACATCATAGAACATCTGTACTGTGTCACCCTTCACATGAGACTGAACAATGGAGTAAAAGTCTTTAAAACGCCTCTCAGGAGCCCCATCTCTGGGTCAGAAAAAAGGTTTTTCTGGCAATACCTGTCACTAAAAATGTCCCCTCCTGAAACTCTGTAAATCAGGGCTTGGAGTAGGAGGGACCAGCCAAGGATCTGGGTCCTGCTCTGCTGCTGGAAATCTGCAGCCAAGAGAAGGCAGATGGTTTGTGGCCAGGCAGGGCTCAGCTCCTGTGGGCAGCAGAGCTTTCCTGCAGCAGGAATGTCCCAGGAGCTCTCCTGTCCCCATCCAGCCCTAAACATCGTTCCTACGAGGTGGTGATTTAGGGAACAGACCTTGTTTGTGCTCTGCTCCCTGTAAGGCATTGCAGGGCACAAAGAACCAGGCACTTGTTGCAGTCAAACATTCCCAGGCACTGCAATGGATGGCAGCTGGGGCTGCCCAGGGCTCAGGTAATGATGTTTTCCCTTCTCTACCTGGGGTCACTGGTAGTTCTCTGCTCTCTGCAGAGTTTGGTTCATTAGGGACACAACAAAGCCCAGCTCTGCCTGGTCTGCAGCGAGGGTCAGCTCTTTACCGCCTCATTTTTCTTTTCCCCGAGTTTCAATTAGTGCCCTTTGCCTTTTGTCCTTTTGCTGAAAGGCACGGAGGGAACCCTGGCTCCGTTTCCTCTGCTCCTTCCCTTGCAACAAACACTGTGCAGGTTTCTCCTGAGAGCCTGGGGCTGCTGGAGGCTCAGCAGAGCAGCTCCCAACTCCCTCCATCACCTCCTGCCCATTCCCTGCTCCTGGGTGAGCTTGCCTTGCACTGGGGCACCCAGGACTGGGACAGCTCTCCTGCAGCCCTGGCTCCGTGCCTGAGGTGTTTTGGTTTTCTGAAATTCTTTTCCCAGGGAATTTTCTGGAAACAGGAGAAATGTTTTTGTAGCTGTACCTTTGTTATTCATTCCTTTCCCCAGGAGGGACTTCTTCTTGCTGTCCCTCTGCTCTGACCAGTGTGAGTGAAGAGGTTTGTCTCTGTGTCACCAATCCAATTGGTCTGTGTAGAATAAAAGGGAGACACAGCCCAGAAATCAAGGAGTCATTTCCAGCCTTCTGAATCTCAGAGTCTGCGTCATTGTGGTGTAAAACAGCGTCATTCTCCAGGTGTTGCCTCACCGGTGCTAAACAGCTTTTCCAGACTTTAGAAAGATGTTTCCATTGCAGCAGAGAGAGAAAAAAAGGAGGAGGAAGCTGATGCGTGGTTTTGGAACTGATCAGACCCACTCATTGAGATGGGTCTTAAAAAGCTGCTGCTAAGAGCATTTTTTAAAAATTTCTTTCTTTCTTTCTTACTAATATGGAAGTTTGTTTATCATTTTAGTGTCCCTGCCCAGTCAACTGGTTCATATTTAATGGCTCACTAAGTTGTGCCTACGATGGAAATGACCGAGCATGTGTTTTTTAATTCAGGTGTGTGGACAAGAGCTCTTCGTGCTCTTGGAGAACAAAGCTGGTGTTGCTCCAAGCGCTTGAAGCTGCTCAGTTGGGTGGCACAGGGTGTGGCAGGGGTCTGTCACTGCAGCTCAGGAGGGTGTAGAGCATTTAAATGAAAAGCTGAGTGATCTGAGGCAGCTCTTTGCACACCGACAACCCCAGAAACGGGAGGATGCTGCTGTCGGTGTCATGGGGTTTGAGGGAGCTGCTCCAGGAGGTGACAGTGTCCCTGCCTGGAGACACACATCTCTGCTCAGGGCACCAGGCTCTGGTCTCCACCTCATTTCTCCCTCCCCGGGCTCTCCTTTCCCCTCCATCAGGTCGTTACTGATCCTTTCCCTGGGGCACCGCAGTGTGGGAAGGAGCTGCCGCGGCTTTTGTTTGTGACTTCTCTTTTTTCCTCACTTCAAAGCCAAACCAGACAAGGCAGGTGTTAAACCAGGCGGAGACAGCGGCAGTAAAAACGAGGAGATCCACCTCTAAAACATTTCCCCCGCTCCCAAAAACCCCCACAACTGGGAATCTGTTCTTCTGTTTCCTTTTTTTTCCAGCTGCAGGTAATTGCAGGATGGATCGTTTACAGGGGATGATGCTGTTACTCAGAAAATGCCAACCATCCCCAGCTCCTGTACTGCCGTTGCTACCTCAGTGTTTCCAGCTTGCATTTTTTTCTTCCTTGGCAGGAAAAGAAATCCAACCCACCTGCTTGTCTAGTGCTACGTGTTATTACCTTTCACAAAAAGAATTGCCAAAAATGATGGCAGGAATCTTTTCTTTATTTTTTTTTTCTTTAAATCCATGGAAATTGCCAATCCTTTAACTGCAGAGACACCTAAAAGCTCCATAACCTGCAAATATGAGGCATTTAAATGTGAATCATCCCAGCTCTCCTAGCACAACCTGTCCGCTGGCTTGAATTTTTGGATATGAGGGATGCTGTTTGCTAGAGGCTACCCCAGGCCCTGGGGAGAGGGGGATTTCTCTCAGGGAAGAGTCCTCCCTGCAGGGGGTTAATTGTAGGGAATGAATCCAGGTGAATGGTCAGTCTGAATGGTTCCAAGGGCTTTGTGTGGAGCCACATCCAAATTTTCATCTCTGAAAGTGGTGGGAAGTGGAGGCAGAGGGCTGCCCCGGGGGCTGGTGTGTCTCTGGCAGGGACACCGTCAGCTCCTGGAGTCCCTCACAAACCCCGTGACACCGACAGCAGCATCCTCCCATCTTTGGGGCTGTTGTGCTGCACACGCCCTGCTGGAGCCCTGCTGACATTTCCTGGCTGACCTCACGGTGCTGTGGGCTCCAGCAGGGTGTCACAGCTTGGTGGCCACAGCAGCGATCCTCAGGTTAGGGGTTTTTTCTCTCTGAAGTCTGACTTTTCTGCTGGTTTTGTGTCACACAGAGCGACCTTCAGGACACTGAAATAACTTCAGTTTGGGCAGAGAGCAAGAAACAAAGAGCCAGACCATGGGACTGTGTGTGTGTGTGTGTGTGTGCCCTGGGCTTTGTCTTTGTGGCACCATCACATGGGGCACTCAGTGCCATCAGCCTTTGTCAAAATGTCCCAGGGCTTTTCGTTTTAAAACCCCACTGATTAAAAAAGAAAATTCCTGCAGATAATTCCGTGATATAAAGAGTGTATTCCGCTCTGCCTACCACAGGTTTAAATTGGAGGATTAAAACTATCCATTCTTCATTTCCACTAAATCCTAAGCTCCTTATTTGGGTTTTTTGTATCACCAGATCCCATTGTTTCAATAGACTAACCCAAGATTACCAGGAGGAATGAGACAAGCCTCCATCTGCATTGGTTTGGAAATCCTGATGCTGATACATATATTTTTTGGAAGAGAGTAACACTGTGCTGCCCTCTGAGAGCTTCAGAACACGTCTCAAAACATCACCCACTTTGCTTTAATTTCTCCAGCCAGCTGCCTCTCCCAATAAGACAGCTCAATTTTATTCCCCCACTGACCCAACTTCTGCAGAATGGATCACTGGAACGGAAAGGGAAAGGAACACAAAGTTACGCTGCAAGGACAGCACGGAGAGGGTGTGGAAATTGCTGATTTTTCACACTGGCTGCATTCCCAGTGCCCAGAACCTCCTGATCCTCACCAGCCCTGCACGGTGCCCCAGGCACAGGAGCTCTGAGCATCCCTGCAGCTGCAGGTGCTCCCGAGGGGGAGCAGCAGGAGAACACTGGGCTTGTGGAACTCCAGGATTTCTCCAAGCCCCCGGCAGCCAGACCCGGCTGTAATTGTCTGTGTCTGCTCCTGGCTCAGCCCAGCTCCTAACAAGACCAGTGGGAGTTTCAGCTGAGACAGCCTCCAGGATTTGGCCTATTTAATTTGTGACAAATACCACTCTGCAGGTCTCCTGCCTGCCAAATCCTGAGGGCTCCCTTTTTTTTTTGGAAGAAAAAAAAACCCCAGCTGTGTTTGTTGGGCTGTTTCTTTCCCAGATGAGTGCAGGTCATTATTTCCACTTACGTAGTGCACAGGTATTGGTGGCTCAAATGTACCCCTTGTCAGGTGTTTTGGAGAGTTCAGCGTGTTTGTGTGTGGATAAAATAGAATTTTTTTGGGCAGTTCAGTGTGTTTTGTGTGTGAATAATATAGAATTAAAGGCAGAGTTTCTGTAAAAGATCTTTGATACCTTCAGTTATCCTGAACAGAGCACTGGGTGTGAGTAAAGCCACTGGCAGCCCTTAGATGCTGGTGTCCCAGAAATGGACAAACAGGGACCAACCAGAGCTGCCAGGACACAAAAAGTGTCATTTATAAAAAACATTTCTTATTTCAGTGTTTAGAACACCAAGTGGGGACTGACTGGAATCTGTGCCCGAAGCACACCAAAGGATTGGTTCTCTCAGGCACTTCCTAAATCACATTTTTCCACCCATTTCTCCAACTGGCTTTATACAAAACCGCATTTCAATGCATCAGAAATTACAGCAGTGCTCATTAAACCGTGCAGGTGATGTTAAAACTGCTCCTGTTGGCACAAAGGCAGCCCTTGGCTTCGTGGTGAGTTTGGACAGCCAGATCTCAGGTGTGGGCCAGCTGAAACCAGCCAAAGGAGAAGGAGGCACCTCCTGGGGCCCATTCCCAATTCCTGGAGGAATTCCCGAGCTAGCAGGGGGCTCTGGGTTTCCGGCTCTGCCAGAATTTCCAACATCTGGAGCAAAGAACTGGGGCTCAGGTTTCCCTTCTGAGCATTAACAAGACACTTTCCTGCAGCTCCTACGTTGAGCTCAGCGGTCACTTCAGGCTTTTGAGGCTCTGCTGGGAGCTTTAGGGAATTCAGAAGATTGAATCCAATGTCTGACCTGTGGTGATTCCCACTGGGGGCTCAAGGGACAGGTTTGGTTTGTTCCCTTTAAATCCGAGCATCTTCCTTGCAGGGCACGGGTGATTTGGGGTGTTCCCTGCTCGTTTTGGGGTGTTCCCTGCTCGTTTTGGGGTGTTCCCTGCTCGGTTTGGGGTGTTCCCTGCTCATTTTGGAATGTTCCCTGCTCGCTTGGGGTGTTTCCTGTTCTTTTAGGGTGTTCCCTGCTCGTTTTGGGTGTTTCCTGTTCTTTTAGGGTGTTCCCTGCTCGTTTTGGGGTGTTCCCTGCTAGCTTGGGGTGTTCTCTGCTCGTTTTGGGGTGTTCCCTGCTCGTTTTGGGGTGTTCCCTGCTCGTTTTGGGGTGTTCACTCCTCACTCTTGGTGCAGGAGAAGCTGACAGAGCTGCAGCAGCCTTTTGAGGGGGCGCTGGGTGGAACCCTGGGGCTGTTTGGGGTTTGTGCTGCTCTGAGGAAGGAAACACACGAGAAATTCACACATCTGGGGACTCTGCTGATTCCTGCTCACCTGGCAGGGCCACATCGCCCTCAACCCAGCCAGCAGCTCACCCTGACCAGCATTAAACAAAATGATTTAATCAGCTTTTGTTTAAAAAAAAAACCCAAAAACACATGAACATTGTGTTTATTTCTCCAGCAAGATCTCTTTCTTTCAGTCTTTCATTTGCTTCTCTTCTGAAGACTCAAGTCTTTATTTCAGACATCTGCCTATAGAAAATAAGTTTGGTTTTTTTTTTAAGGGCACAATAAAAGATGAAAACTGAAGCTTGAATAACTTAATCAGCATACAAATTACACAGATATAAAAGTTCTGTTTCATTGTCTTAACTTACAGTTTATTTTGTACAGAATTCATTATGTTATACATCTAAGACTTATTATATTGTATAAATATCTCGGGTGTGATGTATATACATATCCAGTGTTATAATTCAGCAATTAATGTATGCATTTCACAATACACTCTCGTGTATTTCAATGTAGTGCACATGATTTATAGTCCATAAAAGAGCACATCCCTATGAAAAAATCTGCATTTCGTTCAGAGGGGTTATTTTATTCCACCTTGCAAGACAAGGGCTTTCTCCATTTGGCAATGGGCTCTTTGCACTGTGTATGGCTGTAAGGTCTTCTTGTACATTCCCCAAGATGAGTTAAGGACCAGCAGCTCCAAACGTGAACCTGGGAGGGTTGGACACTGAGAGCAGAGCTGGGAAGCGTCCCTAAGGGGTGACAAAGGGGTGACAAAGGGGCACAACCAGCCCTGAGAGCTGGGCAGGGTCCCTAAGGGGTGAGGAAGGAGCAGAACCAACCCTGAGAGCTGGGAAAGGTCCATAAAGGGTGAAAAACGGGCACAGCCAGCCCCAAGAGCTGGGCAGGGTCCCTAAGGGGTGACAAAGAGGCAGAGCCAGCTCTGAGGGCTGGGCAGGGCCCCTAAGGGGTGACAAAGGGGCAGAGCCAGCCCTGAGGGCTGGGCAGGGCCATAAGAGGCAGGACCAGCCCCGAGATTGGGGCAGGGTCCCTCAGGGGCACAGCCAGCCCCGAGCTGGGCCTTGTGGCACGAATGAAACAAGAGGTTCTGCACACACGGGAACCTCCAGCTCTCCCCTCACCGTGCTCTGCAGGCCCGGGCTGGGCTGCCACCCCTCTCTCAGCTGCCCTGGCAGGGGCTGAGGGTGACACCAGCTCAGTTTGTCACTCCCCGTGTCCCATCCATGCTCCCCCTGCTCACGGGGCTGTCCCGGGGTGTCTCCTGTGGGATCGTGTTCCCACCACACACCCCGAGGGCGGCAGAGCTCCCCGAGTCCTCTCCACACGCGCCAAAAGTCAGAGCTGATGTTTGTTTGGTATTAAATTACAGGTATTGCTTCCCTAGGCACCTACTGAAGCACAATTCTAATTAATCCGAGGGTAGGGTTCCTATTTTTCAGACAATTCTACTTTCCTGCACACAAACTTTACATACATACATTTTGTGCCTTTTGATCACTCGGCCGCCGTGGCTTTGTTCTCTCCAAAGCAGAGACTCTTTTATCCGTGTGTAAATGCTGTTCAGTTAAACAGCAAAGCGGAATATTATATATTCCATGAATAAAATATTGCGTTTAACGGCGTCACTGAAAAATATTTAGGTGAATTTATGGGAAAATTGGGGGGGGGGG
>VZDJ01000174.1:1340798-1386939 GCA_008694505.1 Cyanoderma ruficeps
CTTTTCTTTTTTTTTTTTTTTGTATTGCTTTTTTTCCATGCTTGTATTGCCATTTTCCAAGTAAGAGCTTTCATGTGATGACATGTGATGGAAAAGAAAAAGAAAACCTTCTGAACCTGATCTTTCTGTTCCCCCCCCCATTGCAGGATTTGGGGATTGGGGTCTTTTTGTGGGCAGCTGTCCCCAGTTCCATTGTTTAACTGGTTCCCAGTAGCTGCTCCCTCCTGATGGGCAGTAACTGTAATTTAACTTGGGCAGAGGATGACACCTCTGAGGCTCCAAAACAGCCCCAAATTCTGCCACTGAGCCACCAAAAACTTCCCTGAGGACCTTCAGGGCCACACTGAGTGTCCCCAGCTGGGACTTCACCCCTCATGACAAACTGCCCCAGGCCCCTGGGACCTTCTCCCAGAGTGGATTTGGGATCAGCCAGAGCCCAGGAGCACCAGGAAGGTTCTGGAAAGGCTAGAGGTGTGCTGTGGGGGCTCCCACAGTGGCTCTGACCCCTCCCCGAGTGCCCAGGCACGATGGACAGCCAAGGTTGGGCAGCAGGGACACCCCAGCGTGACAGCAGGGAACACCTGAACTTTGGGATCCTCCAAGGGAGATTTTCCTGAGGATGGAAGTGTCTGAGTGGGTGGGTGAGGCAGAGGAGCAGCCCAGAACACACCTGCAGGTCCCTGGGCTCTGTGTGAGCTGCAGGGACACCGAGCAGGGACCTGCAGCAGCTGCGGGAGCCTCTGGAGGGATGGAAGGAAAGGCTTCCATGAGGAAATGGAGCCTCAGTGGGAGTGGAAGAAAAGGGTTCCATGAGGAAATGGAGCCTCAGTGGGAGTGGAAGAAAAGGGTTCCATGAGGAAATGGAGCCTCAGTGGAAGGAAAGGTTTCCATGAGGAAATGGGAAAACGGGATCTCAGTGGGAATGGAAGGAAAGGTTTCCATGAGAAAACGGGATGTCAGTGGGAGTGGAAGGAAAGGTTTCCATGAGGAAATGGAGCCTCAGTGGAAGGAAAGGTTTCCATGAGAAAACAGGATCTCAGTGGGAGTGGAAGGAAAGGTTTCCATGAGGAAACAGCTCCGTGCTCCACTCTGAGGCTTCCCTGGCACACTGAGGGGTTTGCACTCAGGAATTTTTGGGCTCTCTGCCCTCTGCACCTGCCTCGGTTCCTCTGATCTCAAGACTCAATCAATTTGTGGTCAGTTTATACTATATTGTGCAAACAACAGTAAATAGGATTTGGGTTTTTTTGTTGTTCTGCTCTCTGGTTTGGCCTAATACAGAATAATGCTTTGGGAAGAGAAGTTAAATTCTAAAAAAGGGTTTTTTTATGTTGTTAGTGATAAGGATCATTGTAGGAATTCATCTTTCCTCATTTCCTGGATCATTGAAAGGGGAGAGAACATTTGTTAAACAACCCAAGACTTGTCTGATGCACAAGTGCCGCATCCCTTATGAAACAGAAGCATATCTGTGCTCTATTATTTTCTCCCCTCAAAATTAGATTAAAACAGATGCCATCCCCGCCCTGTGCAGTTCAGTGCCAGCAAAAGTAAGTCTCTAATCACTTATATAAGCCTGGTGTCCTCACTTTCAGTGTCAATGTTAAAATTCCTGTATTTTGCAGCACGTACATTAAGCATGTTCCCAGTTGTGGATTAGGACCCAAACACAGAATTTCCCACAATTTTCTGGTTTGTTCAAATATCGCCACTGAAATATAAATTCAAATCTTGCTTTGCTCTGCCTAAAAGATGGGAACTCCAGCATGTAAGGCAGCTGTAATTTGGCTCTCATGGTTATTGCACAGGATCCATCACATGAGCTTTACTGGGGAGTTTTAAATATTCTGTAGACTCATGTTTTTCCTAACTGTAATTTTCAACTTCTCTCAGTCATCCTTCAGNAGCTTTGAACTTCCAGCATGTTTTCCTTGGATAAAGGAAAATTGGATAGTCCCTTGTGTGTCTGCAGTCCCAACGTGACTTTTCTTTCCCTTTTAATGAAACGTGGTGTAAAGCTTTTCTCTTTAATGGCTTCACGGCCAGAGATGTTTTAGACAAGATCTGGGGCTGCTGAGCATGAACTTCTCTGGCCTGCTGAACCCTGCCACCGACGGATTCATTAGCACAGAGTAACAGTGACTCCAAGCTTTGCTTATTTCCCAGGAAATTTCCTCCCTATTTTATGCATCTCAGTGCCACGTTTGGCTTTCTCACTCAGACAATAACATGTATTGTCAGCCAACTACTCTCTCAGCAAAGCGTTTCCCTTTGAAGTAAGTGCTGGTTTTTTATTTTTTTTTTTACAGATTATTTTTTTCATATTAGCAATGACAAAATTGAACCCAAGGCTACACCTTGATTTTTATTTTCCAGGGTTTATTATTATATTTACAGTTCCCTGTAAGAAGACACGACCCTTTTCCCAATAAGAGTTCTAATTCCTTTCTATGTTTCAAATACTAACGACCCATATGGAAAGGAGGAAGATAATCAGTGATGAAGGAGGTATCTCTGGGGGCTGAAGCAGATGAATAAAAAACTCAAATCATTATAAATATTACTGTACTACACTTTGGTACAACCAAAAAAAAAAAACAAAAAAACAAACCAACAACCCAACCCCCTTCAAAGAAAATATTTAATGTTCCCTAAGTCAAATAAAATTCACAAACAATGTAAGAAGAAATTAACCACATGGGGTTTTTCTTATATCTGTAAAAGATAATAAGACTACTTGGCTGCATTGCACATAGGCAATAAAATGAGATTCATTCCGATCCCTTTCTCCGTGAGCCTCCTCTCGGGCTGTAAGCAAGAAATGTCCACTGTGCTTTACAAAGGACGACGACTAGGAAAAAAAAAATAAAAATCAATGCAAACAAACATCCCTTTCTTTTCTCATTTACCATTTCTCATGGGAGATGACAAACAAATGAAGTCTCCTCTGAGTCTGAGCGCAGTTGGATTAGCATTTAGCTCGTACCAGGCAGTATACAAAAAACAGCCATCGTGTGTGACACCTCCAACACCTACAGGGAGCTGTTTTAGGGGCACATCCTGGTTTGTGGTGAAACAGGATTAGCTCAGCCAGCCTCTTGCACCTGCTCTCTGATATCAGGTTATCATCTCAGCACCTCCAGGCTTGGACTGTCTTGTTCCTATTGCTGACTGGACTGACTGCTCCACCATCCATAAACAGAAGGCATAAAGGTGATTACAAACATAAGAAAGTAGTTTTACATATTGTCTTGCAGTCTTTCCATATAGTCCCTAAGTTCCTTGGAATCGCCAAGATTCATATCTTGGCATACCCATTTAATATTATCATCACTGTCAAATAGAATTGAGTTGGTGTAGGGGCCTCCATCCTCTGGCAGGATTGTTGTATATGAAGTGAACTTTACTCGCTTCTGCTTTGGCCCAGAAGGGTTTATAGGTTCACTTTTAACTTCTTTTTCACAAAGGTACTCAGAAGATCTGAGGATATGATTATGAAGAGTCTTCTGAGAACTCCCATTAAGGAGAAAGTTGCTTTCTTCAAACTGCATCCCTCTGTCAATCATGGTGGTGCACTCCTCTGACGGGAGCGAAATGTCCACTGGGTTTTCCAGGAGCTCCACCTCATTTCCAAGCCAGACCCAGTCGTGGGAATGGGGGATGTTGCCTTGCTCGCTGACGGCAAACCTTTTGTGCCTGTACTTCCAAGCAAATGCCACACAGTTGATCAAAAAGACCAAGATTGCCAAGCAGAAAACGCAGAGCAGCGCGTACATGCCGATCTCCAGGTCTGTCAATCCCCTGGAGGTCAACGAGAGATCACTGGGGTTGTTCTCTCCTGGGATTTCTACTTGGGTAGGGAAACCCGTGAAGGCAGTTGGGCTGTTTTGAAGCTGGCCATCCTCCAGGGACTCCTGATCAACGGGAGATATGAAAGTTGTGCTTTTGTTGGCGTTGTCCTCGGGGCTTGGCACGTCCTCGTGGTTTTTGGACCAGTCTTGTGCTGTCCTCTCTTGCTCTGCAGCTTTCTCTATAGCATTGCTTGCATGGCTTTTGAAATCTTTCTCCACGTCATCGATGTCATTAGTGCTCCCTTTCTGGTCGGAATCCTTCTGCCCAAACTTGACTTTGACGTTCCCTTTCCCCACGGCCAGGACGCTCTTGCGCTTGGTCTTCTGGCAGGGCTCGCTGATGACCATCTCGATTTTGATCAGAGGGCCCTGCCCGTCCCCTTCGGCCACCACGAGGGGCCAGAGGGACAGCAGGTCCTGCTGTGTGGACACCACCATCTCATCCAGGGACGTGATGGACATGGAGAAGTCCTTGGAGTCGTAGATGTCCAAAGGCGTCACCGACCCGTCGCTGAACAGAACCCAAGCGCTCACCACGGCCTCCTGCAGGGGAGAGGATGAGGGGGAAAAAACATGTGTGTGAGAGAGAGAGAGAGCACAAATCAGACACTCCATCCAGTCTGGAAAAAAATATGGAATTTAACTTCAGGGTGGTTTTTTGGTTTGTTTTTTTTAAAGGAAACGGAAATGTCTACTCTGCTTCTCTGACATTGTTGTACACCACAACGACACAAGGCTCTGACTTTAAAAGGCTGAAAATGACTCCTTGATTTTTGGGATGTCTCTTTTTTTATACTATTTTACACAGACCAATTCTATTGGTGAAACAAAGACAAACCTCTTCACTCACATTGGTCAGACCAGAGGGACAGCTAGAAGTCCCTCTTAAGGAAAGAATGTAAACATAGGTACAGTTACAAAAACATTTCTCCTGTTTACAGAAAATTCTTTGGGAAAAGAATTTCAGAAAACCAAAATTTTTCAGGCATGAACCAGGGCTACACTTCTCATTTTCTTGTGTTCTGTAGAGCACCGAGGCATTTACCTCACCTTCAGGAGCTATCAAAGAAACACTCATGTAAACTTAATAAAAGTGCTGGAAAAAACAACTGATGATTCTTTTTTCACAGTCTGAAGTGAGAAGCTTCTTTGGAATGCCCGAGCCTGGTGATGCAAATAATCACATTTCCAACATCACGGTCAATTAGGTTTATAAAGGACCTATAATGGGGAATTTCTCTAATGCTGCAGTTCCAGTGCCTTATGGAATACAATGAGCAGAGCTGGAATGTGTCAGCCCACCCAGCCCACCCAGCCCATGGAACAAACTGGGAGGAGAACACATCTCAATTCAGCACTTTATATTTTCTGTCGTGCTAAATATGCAGGACTTGCAATATGCAAAAGCGACTGTGGTCTTTTCCTGGGGAACTACAGAAATGCTCATAAAAAAACCCCACAATTTTATGTCTTGACCAAACCAATTTGTCTTCTTACTGCGAATTGCTAGTGCAAAAAATATAGTTACACTTTCTGCACTGATGTAGAACCTCAATTCTATAAAATCTATTAAAAAAACCACACGTGGAATTTGTTCTGTGGTCTCATTAAAAGCTATTTAATTCCTCAGATTATAAGGCTCAGAGTAAGCACAAGCTCATCAGTTTTCAGCAACAGCAGGTCACGAAAACTTCTGTACCTGCAGCCAGAGGTCGTTTTGGCTGAGCTGACCTTGTGAGACAATTAAGGAATGGCATTCCCAGCCCTGCTTGCACAGCTAGGCTGCATTTTCCCACAGAAAAAGTGGTTTTTGTGGCACACCCAGGCTTTGCTTGGCACTGCCCATCCCTGTGGTCACTGCAAAGGGGCCTTGACACCGTGGGGTGGGCCAGGAGGATGAACTGCCTTTCCCACGAGAAGTGACTGCTTTCCACAGCCACACATTCATTAAAACTTACAGCAAACGACTCTGCCAAAGCAGAGGGGAGCACATAAATGAAATTCGACGTGGCTTTTTTTTGGAGCACACCTGTTTGGGAGTGCGCAGGATGTCGTGGGCTGAGGTGGTGGCAACGATGGCTCTTTTGTTTGCTTTGCTGCTTTGTAAGGACACGGCCAGGCCTGACACCAGCTGCACACCCAGGTCTGTGATGGTCACCCTGTCATCCAGGACTATCACTGTCTTCTCCGCCAGGATGGAATCCGAGAGAGGGGACAGCACCTGGGAAGAGAAAGGAAACACCTTCCATGGAGCAGCAGTGAAGGAGTTCAAAGCAAGGTTCACCTCTAAGCCGCACACCAGATTAATCCTGGCTTTGGCAGACCCACGTCTAAGCCAGAGCTGATGTTTTCCCCCAAGACATTTCACTCATTTGCTGCTAAATTACTTTATATGAAAGAAATAATTTAATCAAACAACAAATCACTTCAAAGTTGCAGCTTGATCTCGACAAAATACATATAATATCGAATAAATTTAGTGGATTTGGGTTAATTTTTTTTAAAGTCATTTTTGTGGGGTCCATAAAACTCCCTGTGAATGCAGGGCAGCACAGGACAGAGTGTAAGACACTGATTAACACTGAAACTCAGTGAGGGGATAAATAAACATTCAAAGCCTGGCTGATAGGAACTTGGCCTGTCGCCTTTCTAGGGACAGAGGACCTGAATGAAATGGAAGTGAGACTTGCAAAAGAACTTTGAAAACCCCACTGGGTGCCTGCCTGCGTTTTTCAATGCCAAAACTCTCCTGCCAGTTGCTCTAAAACCTTGTTTGCAGCGTGCTCAGAAAGAGACTCATCTTTATACAGGTGACAGAAACAGCTGGTTCCAGCTCAAAATACCCGAGGTGTGATTTGTCTGAAACCTGCAGCACTGGAGCTTCCTGCTCTTTCAGAGAGAAAGAGACGTTTTAAGGGCAGAAATCCCTTCACCTCTCTACCCCATTTATGTCAGGTTTTGAGGGGAGATGAGCCCTAAAATCCCTGTTTCTCTGTGTTGACCCCAGAGTGCGACCAGAACGTTACAGGTGTTTGCAGTCCCTGAGGAGAGCTAAAAACCCTTATAAAATGCCAGGTTAACCACACCCCTGGTCTCCGGATGCTCCCTGGGGTCTGATGATTAAAGAAGAGATATCTCTGGGCTACCATCCCATTTATTAGCCATGTTCAACCCAGGGTTGGGGTGGTGGGGACACTCCCAGCCCTCGGGGCTGTACCTGCACCGTGGTGATGCCTTGCTCACGCCCGGCCAGCACCCGTCCCTCCTGCAGCTTGGCAATCCTGGGCTCCTCCACCTTCATGAACTCGGCCACCAGGTCAGTGATGTCGAACTGCCACTCGGAGCCCAGCAGGAAGCTCAGGTGGCCACCGGACTCGGGGGACTCGGCCACAAACTGCGTCAGGACCCTGACCATGGCGTGCTGGTACTGCAGGGTGCAGCCTTTGCCTTTCTTCTCGTCGTCCTCTTCGTCCTCGCTGTCACGGGTGGGCCTGGGGACACGTCCAGATTTGTTACCTGCACTGCCCTGCCACATTTTAGCTTCTTTTCTGACAGAGTCGGGATTAAATGTTCAAGATGGTATTTCTTATTTGGACTCAGATGTTTTTTAATCCTTATCTCTGTTACAGTCTCACAGACTGTGAGTTCTACAGCATTTCAAGCTAACAAACTAAAAATGCCCCCCATCTCTCTCTCTCTGCAAGGCCTTTTAAGAATAAACTGTCCAATTCTGAAATGACACCTAAATTATTATTATTTTTTTTTAACCTGATGCTTTAAGTTTTATTTTTCATGTATTTCATGTTCTGTGGTGCCCAGGGGTGCAGCTCTGAGCTCACAGTCAGTGTCACTCAGCTCTGCACACAGCAGGGACACAAAACAAATTCTTCTCCTGCCCCACACCAAGGACAACTTTCAGCCCCAAAAGCACAAACAAGGGTGGCTGAAGAGAGAAAACAAGGATGGGACCTCACAGCCTGGAGCTGGAATTGGACAATTAAACCCCAAAATGCAAATGGACCACAACTTATAAGAATGTGAGATCTCATGACCGTTTGTCCATTTTGTGACCATTTTGGGTCCAATTTGTGACCATTTTGGGTTCACCTTGGAACCCTTTGGGTTCACAGGTGGAGCCCTGGCCAGGCTCTTGTCCTGCCCAAGGTGTTCCCTTAAAGGCCTTTTAATAAATCCCTGCTTTATTCTCTCAGCTGTGTCCAGTCTCTGTTCCAGCTCAGCCTTCCCAAGGCATCAAACCCATTCACCAACCACCCGTGGCCCACAATGAGGATTTTTCTACCCATTTAGAAAATACCACCCAAACCCATGAAGAAGAAGCTGAAAAAGAAGGACTTTGCCTCTGCCCTAAATCCTCCATCTTGTTTTATACATATATTACTATATTCTAAACGTTCCTCAGATTACAGTGTGCAGAAACCAGCAGCATTCCACACGCTTCCTTCAACATTTTCTGTCTCTCTCACTTTCAAAATACAACCTGTGAAATGAAACAGCTTTCCCCAAAGCTCAGGGAAGGCATCACAGTGATTGGTACATGATAGCACTGCTGTCACACCTCACAGAGTTTTGTCTGCTTAAAGACCCACTTTACCACCAATATTAATTTATTTTTCTCTTGTTCGTTGCCTGGTACAAACACATGGATCCTCTTATCTCTTTCAAGTCAGGTATCAAGCAGTAGGTGGTCACACTTTTACTCATTGTGCCCCCATGCTGTGGATTCATTGCTCAGAAATAATTTCCTTCCCTCCTATATTTACTGAGCCTAAGCCACCTCTATATCAAGGGTGGGAAATACAGGGTGAGTCTCTTATTTTTCAAAGTATTACAGGAGGTAGTTTTGTGGTTACTGCGTCCCTTTATCTTCTCCTTTGAAACAGCAACCATGAAAAACTATTACAAAACACAATTGCTGCTGTTATAAATTGTTTTATGACAAAGTTGGCAGCCAGCAAGCTGAAAACATATCTAAGAAAAACCCTTGTGCTCTTGAAAATGACTGAAAGTCCCGGAGTTACAGAACCCAATCCGCTGGAAATACATTTTCAATGCATCACTTGTTGGCTGAATATTTACATTCAGCCTCAAGTAAATGGTGTGTGTGTAAAAATGTGTCTGTGTGTTTAAAAATGTGTCTGTGTGTGTAAAGATGTGTCTGCGTGTGTAAAGATGTGTCTGTGTGTGTAAAACAAGTGTCCATCGTTCCTTGCTGAATGAAACATCATTGAATAACGATGGAATTGTTAGGAAAAAGGCAATTAAATAGGAATTCCGTCTCACAGAGTTTGATTAGCTGGGCATTTCAGGGAAACTTTCAGTGGTTCTCTCCTTCCCAACACTGGTGTCAGTCTGAAGTCAGCTCATAGCTGGCAAAACAGCCTCAAAGAAAGTTCTAGAAGGGGAATGTTCATCAAGCTTTGGTGGGCCATATCCATCTGTGCTGTAAATGGACTCCTTAATGTTCCCACTTTCAATTTATTCCTGTGTTCTGACCCTCTTCAGCTCAGCTAAGCCATGACCCAGCTCTGAACAACCTCAGACTTGGGCAAAGACCAAGTTCAGCTCTGAGGTTTTGGGATTTGACCCTCTCTTAATAACACAGACAGTAACATTAGTGCCTGTGCAGAACTGGAGGAAAAAAAAACCGTGCAAAAGCTGTTCAGGTAAGGAGCACTTCTGGGATTTGGGGCAAAAAGAGCACAGAAGTGATGGGAACCAGCCTTGTTATGGGAAAAGAGACCCAGAGCCAGGGCAGGAAATGTTCCCATATTTAACATCCACGCCAGCATCATTTTACACAAATCCCTTCCTGCTGCTGTTACACAGCCTGGTGCTTGTCCCTGCCCAGGGCAGGGGTTGGGACAAGGTGATCTTTAAGGTCTCTTTCAACCCAAACCATCCTGTGGTTCGATGTTTTATTCAGATCCAATGCCTTGCCGCTATCTTTATTTATGTGCTTGTTTGTTTCTGCTTGCACCGTTTAAAACTTCGCACCGCTGGCTTGTTCCAAGAGGAAATCTATTCAAAACAACTGGAGGGAATTCTTTTTTCAGCCCCAGCTCATAAATATGAGCTGTGGGATGACCAGAGGGGAGGACTGGAGCACAGGGGCACAGAGGGAGCTCTCCTGTCCTTGTTTCCAGGACTGTGTGGGCAGCCGGTATTTACCACAACAAAAAGACGATTCGAGTCCAGCCCATTCCTTGGGGTGTCTTAAATGCAAAGCACAAAACCGTTTAGAGATGTTTATATTCTTCTCCTCAGAAGGATGTTTCCTATGGCAAACAAACGTGGAGCATCAGAAAAGCCTCAGAAAAGAATTTTCAGCGCAAGCTTTGCAAGTCTGCTTTGCCAGGTCTCAGCTCAAGTTCTTCCTGGTTTTGGTCTTTGTTTTTGGGGGGTTTTTTTGGTTGTTTCTGGTTGGTTGGTTTGGTTTGTTTCGGGGTTCTTTTTGTTTGTTGGTTTGGGTTTTTTGGGGTTTTTTTCCGAACAAAGGATATAATTTTTCCACTTTAAAGCCACAAAATCAAGATCTAGGCAGCAAGTCAGTGTTTGGTCTCCACGCCTGCAACAAAAGCTTTGAGATCCAGTGAATGGCACAGCTCCCTTTAAACTCCTCATTACAGAGGTTTCAGTAAGCTTAAAATCCTTCATTAAGCAGGGAGCTCATTTTCTGCTTAAGACAACTCCTGGTGAATATATTGTGCTTTTTCCCCCTTGGTCATCTCTGAAAATCTCTCCGAGTCCTCCTTCCCCTATTTCTTGCTGCTTGGCAAACTTGCTTGGAAGGTTGGTTTTTTTTTTTTTTCCCCTTGCTTTTCTGGAGCCAGCCAAGGTTGCCAGAATTACATTTAATTTACATTTCACAGAGAGAAAGGCTTTGCCAGGGAGCTGAGCTAAAGCAGCAGCCTGTTCCAAGGGTGCCTGCGAGCACTGATCTAATCAGCGATCTGTCAGCTCCATGTTACAGACATTGTCTCCGAGCAGTTGAAGTGTGTCTCTTTTAATCTGCACCCCTCTCAAATCAGGCATCGCTGTTCTTGGGCCAGATGCTAATTTTTTGTTTTAAAAAAAAAACAACCCTAAAGAAATCAGTTTTGCTGGGTTTGGATTCGAAATACTCATTAGGAAGAGCCGTATATTTAAAGAACATTTGCAACACCCCTAATTGAAAAAAAAGAAAAAAATCTCTCTCAGATACAAATTACAAACCGCTAGAAGTTGATTTAGGGGAAGCCACAGAAATAAGCTGCACATAACTCCACTCACAGTTCAAGAAGAAATGTAATTTGGTACTTTTACAGACCTTGAAAATACAGCCTACCTATTAACAAAAATCTCCAAGGCCTTATCTCCATAGGACATTAAAGTCAATTAACTGAAAGAGCAAATTTACAGCTTCGTGCAGATGCTGTTACCCACAAATGGAATGGTTTGAATCCAGTGTCACTGAATTTGCCTTAAAATACATCCGAGGGGCAGCCCTCACTGAGGGTTCAACTCAAGCAGTTTATTCTGTGCTGCTTTTAACTCAGGCCAGCTTCCCTGCTTTTGTCTCCACAATTGGACAGAATTTGCTCAAAGCCCAATAAACTCTGCCTGGAGTGAAGCCCGTGCTGGTGGTGTTGGGAGCCTCCTGAAGACAATGTCCTATTCCAGCTGCAAATATTTACTGGAATTACATTTCCAGCTTGTTCGGTGAGGCTTTAGCCGTGCAATTCCTGTTAATGCAAGCTGAAGCCACTCATGCCGTGTAAATATGTGTGCACAGAGCTGGTGCAGGAACCTCGAGAAGAAGGTAATTATTTTGCAGATGCACGAGGAATAGAAATAAATGTTCTTGTTAGACTAGCAGAGTCTGCCTGGACCTCTTCCACACTCTAATATTTGACTTTAATTTAAATATACACCTGCTGTTTGCCGAGGCTGGAGGTTTGCTGCCTCAGGCAGGGGATGGTTGTGGGGCTGAATTTCACCTGCCCAGGGAGGCTCCTCCTGTCTGCAGCAGCCCTCGCCAGAGAGCAGCTGCTCCTCTTGATAATATCAAAGATTTCCCATATATTCGCAGCCTGATCTGGTGAATTGCATTGCTGCTCTTCCACAGGGGAGATGAATTGAGGGGTTTTTTCCCCAGTTTCTGGCATAAAAGCAGCCTGACTTTTCCTTTCTGTTCTCTAACAAGTTCCTGCTCTTGCAGCAGCTCAGACCAGCTAAAAACCAACACCGTTCACACTGTGCATGGGGCATTTGTAAAAGTTTTGTAGAGACCCTGTTTTCTTCATTTTTGTGGAAATGATTCAAGAAGTCAGGTGGGCAAACATGTCTGTAATCACATTTATTTTACAATTCCAAACATGACAGGGTTTCTAGGGAGAAGCAAGACAATTTATCGGCTCAGCCACCATCCCTGGGAAGAACAGATGTGATCTGGGGCACAGAAACTGTCCCAGGTCTGCAAGAGAGCAGCTACACTCAGCTGAAGAACAGCTCTGCTGATGCACAAACGTTTCCTTTGCTAACAGCAGCAATAAAATAAAAATAAAAACGTTTTAAGAGGTTCTTGTAAACCCAGTTGTATTTTGCCATCTGGCTCAGCCCCTGAGCCAAGTGAACCACGCTGTGGGTGTGGGAACGAGGCCCTGGGACAGCCAGAGGAGATGGGAGGGAGTTTGGAGGTTGCTGAAGTGTCTCTGCACAATCCCTACAAAAACACCCCAACGTTTTACCTGCTCCATATTGGTGAATAACCTTACAGCAATGCTTGGTTCCTGCTGAGGAGACAAGGAGAGGCGTGAGGACACTGTGATGGCTGAGGCTGGGATGTCCCAATTCCAGGGACAGAAAGATGAGGCCACACCAGCAGCAGTTCAGGGGAACAAACCGTTTATTTCAAAAACCTGACTCCATTTATCTACATCTACAAAGGTCCAGAGATTGGCCACCACAGGGGCCACCTCCTCAGCCTGGATGGTGACATCACCATCAGTCACATTTCTCCTCCCAGAGGAGAAACCTGTAAACATTCTGAAAATACACATTGTTTACATGAAGCTGCATGAGAATCTGCAGCACGAAGTTACAAGCCCTCAAAAGCAAGAAAACCTAGAGGGACAGACACCAACCCTGCAGGACACGAGGAGAGTGGGAAATTATTTTGTTTGTGGTGAGATGAGCTGTGAAGAAGCCACGCCGCAATCCTGCCACGACCACAACAGTGACAAAGCTTCAGTTGATTTTTGGGCAAAGTTTAAAGCTGCCTAAGCCTCTTGTCAAGGATTTGGGAAAGAATTCTCGAGTTTCCTTCAACAACAGGGATCAAAAACCTCGTGCAAATGGCCAAACTTGGCTCTTACATGAAGGTGAAGTTGAAACAAGGCGATGCTATGGCTTCACCTGCTGGGAAATGCTTGGGTTTGGGGTTTTTGCCAAGATAAAAGCGCCCTGCTCACTCTCAAACCTACAGCTCCCGACTGCAGTCCAAATGTCTTGAGTGCTTCAGCTTATCACTTAAAAAACTCATAAAAACTCCCCCATGTTTAGGATTTTGGGAAACACATAGGAGGTGGAGGTATAAGCAGATTAAAAAGTAAAGAGAAAAGTCATAATAATAAAAAATAATCAAACTCAAAAGCCACTAAATCTCAGGTAAAAACCATCCAAATCTAAAAATAAAGGAAACGTAAAAACTTTCTGTGCAAAGCAAATGTCAGAGCGAGCACAGCTAATGCTGCCTCTGAACTATTGATTCAGAACAGCCCTGCAAAGTTAAAAAAAATCCACAGGAATGCTCAGTGAAACCAGAGATCATTTATTTCCTGTGGAAACCTTTGCTGTTCCTGTGGGCATGGACCTTCCAGGGGGGTGGCACAGGGACGCTGTTTTACACCACAAGGACACAGACTCTGACTTCAGAAGGCTGAAAATGATTCCTTGATTTCTGGGATGTGTCTCCCTTTTATACTATTCCACACAGACCAATTGGGTTGGTGACACAAAGACAAACCTCTTCACTCACACTGGGCAGAGCAGAGGGACAGCAAGAAGAAGTCCCTCCCAGGGAAAGGGATGAATAACAAAGGTGCAGGAGAGGCCCAGGTCCTTCTCCTCAGCTTTGCCCATTGGAATGTGTGATACGATGTCCTGAGAGTGTGGAATTGACGGGCAAAGCCACAGACTTTTAAACTGCACAGATCAGGATAAAAATGCAGCGATTTTGGGGTGTTTTAGTGAAGGCTGGGTCAGGCTGTGAAGCTAATGGCAAACAGGAGAGTTTAGATTCTGAGGAATGCTCTAAAAAGGGCTGAGTTCTTAGAGCAGAGCCCTGGGCAGTGTCTGGAGGAGGCAATGCTGTGAACATACCTTTTGTTGGAGGTGACGGGAATCCTCCAGCCTTTGATCTGGCTGAGCTCCGTGTCAGAGATCTCGATCTGCAGAGGGAGCCGGGGAACCCAGACTGTCACCTCCAGCTGGGTGGTGAAATGCTGGTAAGTGAAGTTAACAATTGTGTCCACTTTGCTCTTCATTTCCTTGCCATTAACGAAGATGGAGTCGCAGCTGTCAGAAACCTTAAAAAAAAAGGAATATTTACATATAAAAAATCAAGAAATTAAGAAAAATTCCTGAGGAAGGACAAGGATGATGCATCAGTCCTAAGACAACACTGCAAATGTAAGTCATGCATATTGCATTTCCAGTTTTCTAATTAGAAGCAAACAGTGATAAATGGACCCCAGGGAAAGAGTTGTGCTTTCCTCAAAGGATACTCCTCAAACTACAAAAATAATTTAATGATGTTATATAACCTGTGTGAATCTTTTGTACTAGGCAAATTAAACTCTTCATGAATCAAACTCCATGTGCATCAACGTTCATGTTTACAACTTGCTTAAAGAACCAGGAAAGAATGGGGCCATATGTTAGCAAGAAAAAGACTGACTCAGAGCCATAAACCAGAATCCTTTCCCTTTTCCTTGGGCACTGTAATGCTGAAAGACAAAGATCCCCTTATGGCTCGTGAGCAGAAGTGCAGCAGAAGCATTATTTTTTTAGAACTTCTCAGTAATTGTCTTAAAAAAATGAATTCATTGTTGTTTGGTGGCACCCTATGAAATCACTGCTGAAACGAGGGTGTGGGCTGTGCACTGCAGCTCTTCTGTCCCCTTGGTTCCAGGGATCTTCCGGCACAAAGTCGAGGTCCTGAGCACAGATCTTATTTCTATAAAACCATGACGTAGCAACTAATTCAATCTGCATCCTGGAAGGCAGGATTCCTTTGTCAGGAAGGGGTTCCTCATGTATTTATAAATATGTGTGTGCACAGTTGCAGATGATGCACACGAACACACAGCCGTGTATAACATCCGTGTCTGTTATTCATGCACAACATTCGTGTTTAGATACATGTATAACATGAATCATGTACCTGCATGTGTACAGGTATTTTATCTCTATCTGGTTTGCATCCTGCTCTGAGGAGAGAGAGTCCACGTGGTGTGGTTGGAACCTTCTAAGCCCCCAGCTGACGAGATGAGGTTGTGTTCCTGAGATGCACTTTGTCCTCCTGTCAGGACTGTTCTGTGTCAAGGCTCTGGCACCCAGGCCCTGCCTGAGCCCGTGTTGAAATCCTGGTTCCCTGCAATTATTGACAAAACTCACGTAGGCTTCCGTGGGGAATGTGCTGAAACACAGCTTGGGTTCCCTCTGCAAACCTTCCTCCAATCTTTTCGGATATTAACAGGGATTAGGGGTTACTGAGCCAAGGAAAATTAGAGAAAATCTCTGGCAGATCCTTTGTTTTGCTCAAAAACTACACCATATTCAGAGACGAAGTAAAAGACCTGTCCTTCCATATTTGCCATTTTCAAGCCAGCTCCTCAGATCCTTCTCAAAGGACTGAAGTAAAATTCCTCATTTACAGAGGGGTCAAGCCAGGTGACGACGGGTGAGGCAAAGGAAACCAAGTCGCTCTTCTGGAGAGAATACTCCTCCACATAAAAGCTTAATGAGCACAAGAATATAAAAATAATAAATCTAGATAATCTGATAAAGAGCTTAAAATGGACTTTGGGCTCAGGAGTGCCACAAACGAGACGGAGCATACTCGGAATCCTTTTTTCTTCCCTCCCTCATAATGTGTCACGAGTGTCTCTGGAAAGTCTGAGCACATTAAGCAAACCCATTAATTGAATGAGCAGTTGAGATTCTAAACCACAGAGCTTACATCTAGGGAGTTATGTGAGAATTAATACAAGACAGAAATAATTAAGAAAACTCAAAGAGGGAGGGATAAACATCAAGGCCGGATCAGGGGAATAACTAATATCTGACAAGACGGCAGCTAATTTTTCAGATTCTCTTCTTGCTGCATCAAATGTTCTTGTCAGCAGGCAGGAAAGGTGCTAAATTAGGGAGCTGAAAGACGGACATTAATTGTAGCCATAAAAATATCAGTCTGGGCTTACAAATTTCACAGATTTTATGTCTAGACGGAGACATCCAGTCATTTATATACTGACCAAAAGGTAAGTACAAGGCAGGATATATTTCTATGCTGTAGTTCACCCAGTGTAGCTCACAGCTCAGGATTCATTGAAGTGCATCTTCCAGAAAATAATCCAGCCTGGATAAGAAAACTTGAAGAAAGCCATTGTTGTTTCAGCTCTCTATCTGGAATTTGAGTTTACTCTGTTAAGCACAAGCATACCAGATAATTCAAAGGAAAATCCAGCCGAATCCCGTGATAAGGCAGGATAGACTAAAGCTCACATGAGGAAGCCTCTATTTCACTCACACATATTTAATTTCTGCCGTGTTTCTTTCACTGGCCTCACCACAGTTGGTGCTAGAGGGAAGACTTGGATGATCTGAAGAAAATGAGAACCTTGAGCATGGATAGAAAATGTCCTTTTTCACTTGGGACCCTGTTGGAACCCCGGAGGCTGAAAATTTCAGGCTTTCAAAAGGCACTGACCCTCAAGCAAGCACCATGTTTGACCTGAGGGGTGGAACAGGCTCCCAAAATTGAGTGATGGCACTGGGGCTGTGGGTGTGTGGTTTGAATGGTGTTGTGTGATCTCACAGGGTGGAAAACTGAGATTTAAGATTTTAGTACATAATAATACATGTGAGGCAATATGGAGGGTTTGGGGCGTTGTCCAAATCCTTCTTCTTCACCTTTTTCTTCTTGGTTTTGGGTGGTTTTCTGTAACTGGGGGAGAAAGGTCCACATTGAGGGCCTTGGGTGGTCAATTATTGTGTCAAAAATATAAATAACATAGGTGTCATCTCATTATTGGGTGATTGGCACTTAAATAACCTTGGAAAGAGTTAGAGGCATCCATTTTACCTTGCCAGTTCGAGCTCACTGCTCGTCAGGCTGTGCTACAGATGAGAATTAATGAACACTGAGTCCAAACGAAGAAAAGATAAGAAATCAACAGAACCCATTCCAGAGCCAGGACAGAGAACTGATTCCATCCTGGGGGCTGTGGTTCCATCCTGGGGGCTGTGATTCCATCCCGGGGGCTGTGGTTCCACCCTGGGAGCTGTGGTTCCATCCTGGGGGCTGTGGTTCCATCCTGGGACCTATGGCTCCATCCTGGGGGCTGTGGTTCCATCCTGGGATCTGTGGTTCCATCCCAGGAGCTTTTGTTCCACCCTGGGGGCTGTGGTTCCACCCTGGGGGCTGTGGTTCCACCCTGGGGGCTGTGGTTCCATCCTGGGGGCTGTGGTTCCACCCTGGGGGCTGTGGTTCCAGGCCAGCACCGTGTGACACTGCTCCGAGGAGGGAATGTCCCACACCTGGAGCTTTGGGGACTCTGCCAGCTGCACCCTACGTGCCCTGGCCTGCAGCAATGTCCCCCTGCACTTTATCTCCTTTCTTTAAGCCCCCTCCACGCTTTCCCAGCCACTCTCTGACTGTCAGGGGTGGCCGGTGATGCTCTGGAAGAGGAACTGCCCCAAGTGCAGCCCTTTGGGCAGGGCCTGCCTGTTCCCATTGTGCCTGGCTTTGCCAAGGGGCAGAGCTGCCTCAGCTTCCGTGGAATTCTTTTGAGCTGCTGCTTCTGAGGGAATAAAGAGGGAGGAAAAAAAAAAAAAAAGGCTCTTAAATCTCTCCTGCAAATATTACACAGTGAGAAGAATCAGCAAAAGCTCAGAATGCCACCCTCTCATGTAAAATACACGGAGCAGGGGTGTTTAAAAGCAGTCTGTCACCATCCATTGTCAGCTGCCTGACAGCAGCAGAAAGTGCTGTTTGAGACAGTTTGCAGGGGAGCAGGCCGGCCACGATGTGCTCCCGTACGCAGGTCAAGAGAAAGAGAGCTGCAATTAACCTCTCTGGGCTTTGAAGCAGGTGCTTGGCTCCAATCCTCACAAGTAATTGTGGAAAAAAAGCACAATTTGCCCTGCACGGTCTGTGACAGCCTCCTCGTTTTAGGCTAATCCAGAACAGAGGAAGATAGCAGCTGAGGAGGAGTAATTGGGAAAGCGTTTGATGTTCAGGTCACAAAGGTTTCCGCACCCTTTGGGTGAGCAGGTGAAACACAGGGAATGTGAACTGACAGGAAAACAACTGATGCCTGCTGGTGCCTCATCTCTGCAGGCAGGGGCTGCTCCCCAGCTCCTGCCTCACCCTCAGCTGGCAGCTCACCCTGCAAGGAGCACTCACAGTCCTCGTGGCTGTTGATTATTCGGGAGTTTTGTGGTCGTGCTGAAACCCTGCTGGGCACAACTCTTTTTCTCCACAGTCTCCGGTGTGGGAGGGGAGAGCAAAATGCTCCGGCAGAGACCCAGCCACAGCAGCATCCTTCTCCTGTCTGCAGCACCTCAGGGCCTTCCCAGCCCACATCTCATCTCCAAATTCATCTCTTTCCACCTTCAGGCAAACACTTCTTGCTGATATTTACATCCAGCCGTGTATGGACACGGATAATGAATTATAAAGGAAAAACTCCTACCCAAAGCAATGGATGCTGCTTAATTCAGTGCAAAGCAACAGTGACTAAGAGGATGGAAGTGTGAGACCAGGCACGGTGCAAAGCTGTCCTGTGGCACTTCTCACCTGTGAAGTTCTGACACAAACCCCAAAGGGATGGTGCTAATTTTGCAACCCATTTAAAGAAAACTGAGGCACACACCGTGTGTGTCAGGATTTGGTCTAACACGGAGTCTTTTCAGCTGAAAAACTCAGCCATTTGCTTACCCAGTCAGGTCCCTGGATGATTTAAATTTGAAGTTCAAATTCACCCTTGAAAAGAGGTGCTTGCTGCTAAAAGAGCTTTCAGCAGTGCTTCAGAAACGCTGGATTTACAGGAGGAGCTTTTGGCTTGCGGTCAAGATCTACTTGTCTTTAAAAATACCTGAGTTCAATGGGATGGGTGTGCAGACCTCAGTGTTGTAACCCTGATTTTTCTCATTCATTTCTCATTCCTTGCCTGCCTGACACGATGCCTTAAGTTTGAGCTTTCATGTTTTTCAGATTCTGAGCTGCCCGGGTGTGCAGTTCTGAGCCTCACGTTAAGTGTTAGTGAACTCTCTTCACAAAGTAGGGAGACAAAACAAATCCTTTCCAGCTTGAGACCGAGGACAACTGTTACAAGCTTTAATAAGCCAATAATAATAATAATAATAATAATAATAATAATAATAATAATAATAGCAACAACAACCTACTTTATTCTCTTAGCTCTGTCTAGTCTCTGTTCCAGGTCACCCTTCTCAAGGCATCAGTTCCTGATGCCCAGCACAGGAGTCAGAGCCCAGAATGGGTCTGGCTGCAGCCACTTCCATCCTCTGCCCAAAGGTGACAAACACAAACACACTGTCCCATTGGAATGTTGTGCCCAAAGGTGACAAACACAAACACACTGTCCCGTTGGAATGTTGTGCCCAAAGGTGACAAACACAACCCGTCCCGTTGGAATATTGTGCCCAAAGGTGACAAACACAAACAACCTGTCCCGTTGGAATGACAATTGTGCCCAAAGGTGACAAACACAAACACACTGTCCCGCTGGAATATTGTGCCCAAAGGTGACAAACACACTGTCCCGTTCAGGCATGTGTGGCAGTGCCACTGTGCCACCCTGTGCTGTTGTCACCTGCTGGGGCTCCTTTGGGTCCCAGAGCCCCCCAAGGCCTGGCCAGGTGAAGGGCACTGCCCTTGCCCTGCCACCTCTGCCCACGCCCCTCACAACCACCCTGGATCCGAGCCCTGCCAGCCCTCACAAGGATCTGTTTCTCTTCCACAAACTCGGATTTTTTCCATGCAGATCATCCTCACAGCAGCTCTGCCTCCCCCTGCCCAGCTCGTCTTGTGCACTGGGGTCTGCAGATATTGTCTGCAAGCAATTTCAGAGAGAGAAGAATATACGGAGTAAAGGATGGCAAATGACGTGATGCTGGAATTTAAACTAATAAAACGAGAGGTTTTATTCCCTTTTAATCTTCCACATGTGCAGAATAGCCTTGGAAGTGTCATTTTTGAAACATTCTTTGCCCGTTAATTTGTTTTTATTGGCAAATCAGTTCTCCAAGTACTGTTCTCTGAAATAGCTGCTGTAGTTTCAGACAGAAGTGTTGGCTTTAGGAATCCCCTGAGGTATATTCTAAGGTTTCTTTCCTACTTAGAAATGATAGCAGGAGTTTAAGCCGAGTATTCCCCATCCCGTGTGCTCGATATGTGTTTGTTTTTCATCTTATCATTGAATAATAACGTTACACGGGAACAGGATACAAACTGCCTGACTCACAGCAGTCCAACAGCTACACTTCCAAACAGGATTAAAATGATTTCCTCTCTCCCTACCACTGGAGAAAAGGTAAAAAATGAGAAATGTCAAGGTGAGCCTGCAGCAGTTCCAGTGCTCTTCATCCTAAGTAGTCTTTAACTGCTACATCCACCAAGAATTAAATCACACGTTTTACACTGAAACAAGTGGTGTCCCTCATCTTGCTGCTTGGGGAAACTGGGATTGAGGCAGGGAAGTTTGCTCAGCCCCCTCAGCACTGCTGTATCCTGTAAAAACAGGCTGGTCACATCATCTGTCAGCAGGAGCCGGGCTGTGTTTGGTGTTTGGGTTGGTTATTTTCGGCTACATCTGCTCTTTTTTTAATTACCCAAAGGCTTGATCTTAAAACTGCTGAAGTCAATCCAAACCAATCAAGTGGAGGATGATCCAGTATCAGTTTCACTGGTTAGTAGGCGTTGCCAAAACTACACAATCAAACCCCTTGGGAAGTCCAGGCCATTTGAAATGCTCATTTTGTAATGATTTTCTTCCCGGATTTATTGTTCTAAAGGAGTAAAGCAGGAGATCCAAAACTCCTGTTTTGAAATTATCATTTTGTAATGGTCTTTCCTTCCCAGTTTTATGGTCCTAAAGGAGTAAAGCAGGAGATCCAGAACTCAAATCTGGACTTTGAATGTCTCTAAAGAAAGAAGCACGGCCTGGCAACCACTTGCCCAGTTGGAGGGAGCACACAGCCTGACACAGACCCCGGTTAAAATCCCCAAAACAATCCCCATGAAGCTGCAAGAACCCCACAGACCCAGACAGGAAGACCAGAACTGTGTGGCAGACAGGGCCTGTCCTGAAGAGCACTCCTGGCAGGGACACAAAGTGAAATCTGTGATTTGCACTCTGCTCTGGCTGTAACCACGAGCAGTTAGAAACGAGATCGACAGGAAAATCCTTCACCCAGGAAAGCAGGGATCTGGAAAAAGCAGATAATTTACTGAAGTGCTGTGTGTTCAACAGAGCAGAGAAGCTGGATGGTCACAGCAGTGGGTTTGTGGAGTCACACAGAGCTCGGTGTGAGCAGCAGCCCAGCAGCTCTGGGGTGAGGCTGTTTTACACCACAACGACACAGACTCTGAGATTCAGAGGGCTGAAAACAACTCTTTGATTTTTTGGGATGTGTCTCCCTTTTATACTATTCCACACAGACCAATTGGATTGGGGACACAAAGACAAACCTCTTCACTCACACTGGTCAGAGCAGAGGGACAGCAAGAAGTCCCTCCTGGGGAAAGGAATGAATAACAAAGGTACAGCTACAAAAACATTTCTCCTGTTTCCAGAAAATTCCCTGGGAAAGGAATTTCAGAAAATCCAAACACCTCAGGCACCAACCAGGGCTACAAATGGACACCACAGAGTTACTGACACCTCGTGTTCCAGTGAAGAACCTTCTGCTCATTCTCCCTGAGGATCAGTGTTTAACACCCTGAGGAAGAGAAGCAGGAAATCGAGGGAGGAAGGAGATGAGCGCAGGTACAGCCTGTGACGATGGGAATTCGGGTGTTTGAAATTTTAGAGCGGATTTTAGCATTTAACCCCCATTGAAATGCACTGAACTAGAGGGAAGGACAGCCCATTAACATTTGGGTTTAACAATGCAGACAATTGCTGAGGCTGAGAAAAGGTGCGCTGATCCATGAATGCTCGATGAGAGTTTTAAAAACCTGCTGAACGGAGTGGAGCGTGCGCTATTCAGAAACTGTTGATCTGTGTGAAATTATTAAACAACACTCGAGATGTGCCAGGATTCCAGTCCCAGGTGCAGAGCAGCTGCTCCCGGTCTCATCCCAGCACCGTGCAGGGCGTTCCTGCTGGAGAGGAGAAGTTTTGTGGGGCACAGATTAACAGGGGAAGGTGGCTGTGCACTCACAGACTCCAGCTTTGTGCTGAATTCCAGCTCAGAAACAACCACTGAGCCCCACAGCGGCACAGCGAGGGCAGATTTGGGAGTCCCAGGGGGCTGAGGCATCCCAAATTTGGGGATCTTGGGGGTTTTTTTAGGATGTTTTACCCCAAAATTTCAGGATTCTGGGGAGGTTTTGGGGCTTTGACCCCAAATTTCGGGTTTTTGATGCTCCATGTTGATTATGGAGAGGGAATACTGAAAGCAAATGAGGAGCAGCTAAAGCAGTACATGGGGGCTGCCAAAATGTTCTCTGCTTCACATAACGAGATCCTTTCCCCATCAGCTGAGCTTTTAATTGCTCAAACAAACAAACAAAAAAAATCAAAAAAATTGACTTTTTGACAAAAAACAATCAAGTTGAGGAATTCTGTTGGAGTTGAAAGTCGCTGTTTGTGCTCTGCCCACTGATTTCCCATCACCCTGTGCAGACTGAGGAAGAATTCATCTGCATTAGGAGAAGTCCATGGCCATTAAAGATGCTGAGTGTCTTTGGAAGGGAACACAATTCCTTTGCTCACGGAGCCTGGGACAGGCAGTGGTTGATCCCCAGGGAATGTCACCTCCCCTGCAGGAGAAGAAATGCTGTTCAGGAATGCAATGCTAGAGGTGGCTGTGGCGCTGTTGGTGTGAGCACAGGCGTTTCTGGGGTGGGGAACCAGCCGGGACTCTGCTCTGAGGAGTGAAAGAGAACCGGGATGGCCCACCCTGCCTCTGAAATCCGATCCAGCCCTCCTCGAAGGAAATGAGAGACTTTCTCCCGCTTTTCTGGCCCCAGACCAGGAGTTTGCAAGGCTGTGAGCACTTCACTGTCTATTGTAAGGCGGTGGCAGCCAACTGAGACAGGAGCTTGGAACAAAGGCCTGCAGGCAGCGAGGTTTGGAGGCTCAGGTTCTCCGGTATGTCACACTTCAAACTGTTTGGACAAACTGCAATTATCCCTGGATGGAGCAGCAGTTCCACTGCCAGCATGCGGCCGAGCAGGTGCACACGGAGCGAGTTCAAGCTCATTTCAGTCTCAGCACAGTTTGTGTTTAGGCAAAGCTTCAGGAATGGTTTTTTTCCCCCCATTCAATCGCTACTTTTGTCGATAAGGAGAACACATGGAGCAGAGCTTGGAGCAGGATCTCCTTTCTTCCTTACCCACCAGTGATCAAAATCGTGTCAGTCCCATTCTTGCTCGGTGAGTTTCTGTTTCCTTTGGAGCAATCCCGTGTGCGTTTCTGTTTCTTTTGGAGCAATCCCGTGTGAGTTTCTGTTTCTTTTGGAGCAATCATCTTGTGTGAGTTTGAGTTTCTTTTGGAGCAATCCCGTGTGAGTTTCTGTTTCCTTTGGAGCAATCCTATATGAGTTTCTGTTTCTTTTGAAGCAATCCTATATGAGTTTCTGTTTCTTTTGGAGCAATCCTATATGAGTTTCTGTTTCTTTTGGAGCAATCTCGTGTGAGTTTCTATTTATTTAGAGCAACCTCATGTGAGTTTGAGTTTCTTTTGGAGCAATCTCCTACGCAAGCCAGCCTGGCTCCTGCTGGCCTTGTCACCGTGATGCAGAGCCTCTCCCGGGCCAGCATCCTTCCCAGCCAGGCCTGCTTATCTCCACACAGACATCTTCATTCTCTGCGATAAAAGATCTCAGAGCACAAATTCCAAGCGCACTGCTCTCGTCTGAGGTGGATTTGCTGAAAGATTTGACCCTTCCCCTTGTGCAGATAAGACATTTACCAGCCCTTGTTGGTTTATGTAAACATCCACATTCTTCATATTCATCAGCTGCTCTCCCAGAAGGGTTTAGGAGCTGTTTATGTGGTGAAACCCTGGCAGATGGTACCAGCTCCTTCTTGCATCCATCTAATTGCAAACACGGAACCTGCTCTGTAAAAGCTGTTAATTAGGTGAAAATAACACATATGCTTGAGCTGTAAGATAAGGTGGGGTTTTTCCCCCCCTCTCTGTTTTCCCCCAGTGGAATCTCTCACACAAATGGGGTTATAAACTGACAGAATAATCTGCAGATGGGTGAGAGAAGTAAGAGGGGGGAAAGTACTCAGGCAGGATCAGATGTAACGCTCTTTGTAAAATAATGGGCTTTAAAAGTCATTTTCTGAGCGCTAAGTAAACTCTGTGTTCATGATTCACGGCTCTAATCCCTGTGACTGAAATTTAAGATCTAAGGCTCCATGAAATTAAAGAAAAAGAAACAATTACATGCATATTCATTCAATTTCGTGTATTGCGTATCCTCCAAGTTCTCCAACAAAATTTTAACGGGGGTGGGGGGAAACAGAGGATTCTAAAGACTGTCCCTGAGCAAACCCAGCAGCTCAGCTGTAACTGCTGGAGCCAAGCACCCTTCTGTCCCTGCTGGCTTCTCCACCTTCCTGCTGTTATAAACATTAAATATTACAAATATTGGGATGAATGCCATCTGTATGTATCACGGTAAAATGACTTTGCTTTTACTTCTGCTCTTAACAAAACCTTAGACGTGGCAGCAGTGGTAGCTGATACAGTTCTGAGTGAACTGTTTGGTCAGGATAACAGCCAGGGCTACACCCAAGCTGGACCTGAAAAGGTCACAAAATTGACCCAAAATGGACCCAAAATGGTCACAAATTGGACCCAAAATAATCACAAAATGGACAAATGGTCACGAGGTCTCACACTCTTATAAGTTTTGGTCCATTTGCATCTTGGGGTTGAATTGTCCAATTCCAGCTCCAGGCTGTGAGGTCCCATCCTTGTTTTCTCCCTCCAGCCACCCTTGTTTGTGCTTTTGGGGCTGAAAGTTGTCCTTGGTGTGCAGCAGGAAAAGGATTTGTTTTGTGTCCCTGCTGTGTGCAGAGCTGAGTGACACTGACTGTGAGCTCAGAGCTGCACCCCTGGGCACCACAGAACCTGAAATACAGGAAAACTAAAATTTAAGGCATCACTCTTCCCACCATGGGACAGAACATCCCCTCCCTGGGGATGCCACCGGAATGTGTGGCAACAACAGCGCTGTAAAGCCCCAGGAGCAGACAGGGGAGCTGTAAATCTTGGGAGCTTAAGAGCATTAAGAGGAATGTCTTAAGTCATGAATATTTGCCACACTAATCTAGCCTTTAATCTTCTCCCAGTAACACGAGGATACACCATCCTTATCCCAAAGGATCAACAGAAAACCAGGAAGAAATCCCCCGAAAGCTCTTAAATACACAACAGCACACTTTTGTTTTGTGAAGAAAACTCTGGTCCTGTGCCTAGGCGCCGCTGCATCGACATCCATAAGTTTCCCCAGTTAGTTTTTAGTCTCTGAACAACAAATAATTCATTAATTACTAAAAAAGGGGGGGGAAAGGACTTTCAGACAGCCAACACAGCCAAGAAAAGCAACCCTTAAACTGCCAAGTGCTTCAACAGAATTATTTGGAGAGAATGTGAAGAGTTTTTTACCTAAAAACTCCTGGTCTTCTGAGAGCAGACTATACTGGACTGCCTCATTCATCTAATCCAGGATGGCACAGAGGATCAGCATCAGGAGAGGCTCACTGGTCAGAACAAGGCTCTGGGATTTCCCTCTGGACTGTGCCAGGCCATGTCCTCAGTGCCTCTCAGAGCTGTGCTCCAAGGATGGCACTCAGGGAATATTCCTGGGTATTCATTCACTCAGGGAATATTCCTGGGCAGTCACTCAGGGAATATTCCTGGGTGCTCACTCAGGGAATATTCCTGGGTATTCATTCACTCAGGGAATATTCCTGGGCTCTCACTCAGGGAATATTCCTGGGCACTGAGGGAAACACAGGGAGTTCCTCTGGATGAGAGACTGGAAAGAAAAAAGTCCACATGTATCAAAAATACGGAAAAATCTGACGTGCTGACAGCAGCAGCTGCCTTTGTGCCCTGCAGCTGGAGCAGGAGAGGAGTGAGTTGTCCCTGTGGTGCAGGAGGGGGCAGTGAGGAACAGAACAATCCCTGCGGGAACAGCCCCAGCAGGGAGAAAGCTCAGGGTGACCCCTGCTCTGCCCTCTCTGTTCTTTCCCTTCCACTGTGTCCGTAAATCCAAACTCCAACCAGGGTGAAAGAAGCCCACCCCGGCCTCCGAGGAGCGGAATACCTTAATAATTACAAACGATTATTTATAATTACATATATTTATAATTACAAACGTAATTACGCGGACGTGATCACCAGTGCCTGGCGCAACTGCGACACGAACGCTTGGCTGGTGCAGGGCTGGCGGTGAAGAAGCTGCACTGAGGATGGGAATGTTCTGTCAGTGCTGGGGCCATGTGTGTCCTGCAGGAGGGTGAGGGGCTCTGACATCCCCTGCCCTTCATCTCCCACCTCCCACCTTTATCTCCCCGTGCGGTGCCAGGCTGGAGCTGTGCTGTCCACCCCCAGGTGTCCTGCGGAGTGTTGGGGAAATGGTTTGGCCGAGGGTGACACTTCCCCTGCGCTTTGCTGTCCAAATCCATCCGAATCCAGCCCCACGCACCTGCCACCCGTCCCTGGGGGCTGTTGGTGCCTCTCTGGGGCTCCTCTGCCACTCAGCCCAGGGTGTTTCACTAAAGAATTAATTGCCACAATCCTTCTTTTTTCCCAAGAAGGGAACACAGCCCATCAAACAAACTCCTGAAGCAGAAGGGGAGCCCCGAGGACACGTCGTGGGTGGCTCAAAGGGACACGTGTGGCCTCTGGGCAGGTGGCAGCATGGGGGTGGCAGGTCCAAAACTCCCAAAATCACAGCAAAAGCATTCTGCTGGGGGCTGCAGGCCTCATGGCAGTGAGGGTCTGCAGAAAACAAACCAAACCACGGAATTTTCCTCTTTCGAGGAGAACTTTTAAAAAAATAAACCAAAAACAGTGAGAACAAATGTGAGAATGCCACATTCTGGAGGACACGAAAATTTCCCTTTTTCCACAGAGCTCTTCAGAAACCACAGCTTATTGAAATCAATACTTCCTTGTTGAAATCAATGCTTCACTATTGAGTTTCACTTAAAGGCAGAGATTGAACGATCAGAAAAATCAGTGTAGACTCCTCCACTGTGCTCTTCGCTGGATCAGTTTTGATCCAAAGCCTGTTTGACACGGGTGGACTGGGCTTCTCCCTCATCCAACAGCAGCCTGTTAAAATCCATTTACACAGGAGCTGGCCTTCCTATCTGTCAGTCTTTCTGCCATGGACTTGGATGAACCCTGTCGAAATGCCAGGACAGATCTGTAAAGTTCTTCATCTTTCCCTCCTCGAATCTGGGCAGAAACAATCGTGCCAAGTCAAGCATGAAAGGTAAGTGACAAACTGCAGAGTGCTGCCACAAGTTTTCTGTTGTACNTTTTTTTTTTTTTTGTTTGTTTTTCAACATCTTCCCTTAGGGCTGTGTTGATACAGGAAAAACATTTCACAGTGAAAGGAAGAGAAAAACAGGGGAAGAGTGGGAAATGGTTTCTACCTTCTCTTCACTTCATCACAAGAGAAGTTTATGTAAAAGCTGTGTGTGACATAAAAATGTATCCCCAGAATCACAGAAAACCGATAAATCTGACTATTTTCCTGGAAATTAGGAGTTCTCTGACTCTTTTACTGGAAATTATGAGTTCTCTTTCCTAACCAGAAAACTTACAAGTGTCACACAAACAGAAAATGCTTCTAGACTGTGTCTGGAAAGGAAATGATGTCGTTAAAAATGGTGCTAGGTGAAAAATCCCTAAAAAAACAGGCAGGAAAAGCCTGTTAAAAATGCCTGGAAGAAGAGGCAGGGAAAGGAAAATGAAAACAAAGTGTCCAGGTAACCAGAGCACGGAGCAGGCTGTGAGCACCAGTGAAGGTACCTGACCTGGACGTTGGTCAGCCTGGATTTGGGTACAAATGGATTCCGATTTTCCATGTCCATGAGCCCCAGGTGAATCCTTTGCTGTGGTCACCGCCCGAACTGGTGAAAAGAGCAGAGATTGAAATGGATTTTAGTCACATTTCCAGCCCCAAGAGGGCTTGCTCAGGGGACGGGAATATTCCACACACAGATACAGAAATTACCTTCCCCTGAACCCTCTCTGACTTTCATCTCTGACTTGCTGGAGCTACAAAAGGACAAATTAATGTGAAGAACAGATTTAATTCCTTAATTAATGCACAACTTTTCTTTGTACTGCCGTTCTCTGGAGACCCTTCCTCCCTCATCCACACAAACCAAACAGGGACGCTGCAAACCAGTGCTGTGACTGTTACATTTCTGCCCCAGCAGAACACAAGTCCTGTGCAACATTTGCATCGTAGGCATCCTCCTGCAGGTGCTGCACTGTGCTTTTATCCTCTGTGCAATCAGCACTGAAGGCTGAATAGATTTTGCCTTTATTTCTTTATAAGAGGCTCACGCTCCCCTCTCTTCTTTTAAGTTTTTCTTTATGGTGGTTTCTCAGCTGACATCACGTGGATTTTTTTTCCCCCAGTGTTTGTGCTGCAGGTGCACTTTGGAGGCTGTGCCAGGACAGCTGTCATCTCCTCCTCTGCAGCTTCACTTCCTATTTCATCCCGAAATCTTCAAATAATTTCTTGCTTTGATGTCCCACTTCTGTGGCAAAGGAGGGTTTGGTGAAGTTTTGGTTGGGATTCTGAGTTGGGGAGCTGGGAGGGGATGAGCTGCCCCAGGAAAATTCCTGCTCTTCAGGATACCTTCTGTTTCTTTTCCTAATTTCTCTTCTTGCCTGTCAGTCTCGTCTCAGCCTTTATTTAGGATCACCTTCAGGTACTGCAGGCTTTTCCCTGAGCTTGCTGCAGCTCCTCCTGAACTCCCAGTGACAGAGAGAGAAAGAATCATTTGAGAGACAGGCAGCAGCAGCCCGCTCCAGCATCTCTGCAGTCTCACTAAACAGGATCCCTGACCCACACAAGGTCAGCAGCCTCCTCCAAGGAGCCACACTCCTGAACAAAACCATCTGTGCACTCCTCAAACGGGCCAAAGCTTGGAGGCATCTTCTGACAAGAACTGAGGGGATCAAAGTTGGCAATAAGATGTTTTCCCTCAGCGGAACTGGCTGCACGAGATGAAAATATCAATAATAACATACGGCGATGAAACAAGCCACGCTGTCGAGTTTGTGAGGAACAGAAGGTCCCAGCAAATGTCTGTCTGCGAGACTTCGAACTCACCCACAGCACCGCAGACAGCAAACAAGCTGGGACTGCAACAGCTGCAGTGGCATGGCATGCACAGGCAGCACTGGGGAACATCTGTGGCCTGTGGGTTTGTTCAGGAACAGCGCAAAGGAGGAGACTCGCGGGGTCACAGCACCGCGGCCATGGAACCAGGATCCAGCTGTGGGCTTCTCCCAGTGTCACCTGTCCCAAAGAGAGCCAAAGCCACCCCTGGTGCTCTGCAGGAGCAGGGGGGCTCTGGGGGTGCTGCGGGATGGGCTGGAAGGAGACACAACCCTGCTCTGAGGAGACAGGATTTGCAGTTTCCCTTCCACCCTTTCTTTCCATCACTTTGCCCCTACTTTTTTGTACTCAGATCCTGATCTTCACTTGGCAACTTTGAAAACATTCGCTTGGCATTTGCAACGCACAAAACGTGCTTAAAAACACAGCAAGGAAGCATTTGCTGCAAGGAAGGGTTTTCTCATTCCACTCCAAACTCACTGCAGGTTGGGGAAATCTCAAAGTCTGCAGCTCCTGTGTGGCAGGAGCTATTTAAGCCGGCAGATTTCCAGTACGGCTGTTTGGAAATCTTCTTATTTGTGGGGTGGCAATAAAAGACGTGGAGTGAAAAATCTCCCCTGGCAACGTGTGCTCTTGAAAGGCCCTTTCAAAACCAACATCCCAGCAGCAAGAAACACTTCAGCACTCCGTGTTCCCTTCTTCCCCTTCCTTCCCTCTCCGCCTCCCCAGCCCGTGCTCTTTGCACTGGAATAATAAATTTCTTTGTGCCCCATCTCAGGGGAGTGTTTCACATCCCCTCCCTGCACTGGGCTGGGGGAGGCCTGGCCATCACAGCTTGTGTTCTCTCACACAGCACTGCAAGGGTTTCGTGTTTCTTTGCAGTGTTATCAGCTGGACACGTAACATTCAGTTTTGGGGGGGGCAAAAAAAAAAAAGATTGTTGCATTCCGCAATGCTGATTGCATCAAATGGCAGCTAGATTGTGAGACAGTAATCGTGCTGAGCTCAGGCGATTAAAAACTCACTTGGAAAATTGCTGCTTGCTGAGCCTTTATGGAAAGAAATGAATTAAGGAGGGAAACAATAAGGAAGGGCATACATTAATTCGGCTCTGCAGCGCATAATGCTGATTGTAAGAGATCTGAGGAAGAACTGTGTGTCTTAAGGATTTCCTCTTATGTGTTCAGAAGGAAACCTGAGAGCCACCGGAGAGGGATTGAGAATTAAATCCTGACAGCAATCTCAGCGATTGGAAAAGAGCAAATAAATAAACGATATAAATAGGAGCCAGCATTTCCCGCTGGGAACTCCTCTCCTGTGACAATGCCTCTGACACAAAGGAGTCCCGCAGGGCCATCCCCGTCCCTTTATTTGGGTGTTTGCACAAGAAGCTCAGCTCAGGCTCCGCTCCCCGATGTGTGAATTGCAGGCAGCCCCTGCACAGCTGGCACAGCTGCAGGGCGAGCACCGTGTGCATGGCTCTGTCCCGCAGGGCCGAGCACACCGCGGGGGCACATCAATAACCCGCACAAATAATCGCCCAGCCCCGTGCCAGTGAGGGAAATGTTCATTTCACAGCCTCTCCCTGACACTGCCGCCGGCTCGGGTCTCTCTGCTCCTTATTCCCTTCTGGCTCACAAGGGATTTTGTGCCGGGCTCGTGTTTGAGGGAGGTTTCCACCCTACAACCCAGCAGGTTCCACATCCACACCTCGGATGCACCAGCACCTTCTGCCTCCCTTTGCTGCCACGCTCTGCTTTTGTACCCGGTGTTTGGTGCGGAATCTAAACTACCGGATCTTTCAATGAAATCAACTCTTTGCCACCCCGTCGTGAGCAATGAAACGTTTGTTTCCCGTTGTGAACGTCTGCACCAAATGTGAAATCAAAGTGCTGATCGGCTGCCTGGAGCAGCAAGGTGACTGTGGGGCTGCTGCTGTTTCCCAGGGTCTGGGTTCCAGGAGTCACTGCCAGGGCTGGGAGCTGACTGCTCGGACTGAGCACCAGCACCATGCCTATTTGTTCTGGAATCGTGGAGCACTTCCAGTGCTTTTCCTCAGGAGAAATCCATCAAAGGAGTAAAACTCAACAACTTAATATTAACAAAAAGTGATTAATTTTCGCAGTGGATTCGGTGGAAAGCTGCTGAATTCCCCAGCCAAGTGTCACAGAATTCCAAATCTGCCCTTCAACTTCTTGTTGGACAGATGCAAGTTTTAAAGTTTAATCAATGCTGAACACTTCTGATATGTTTAAAAACATACCTGGACCATTCTCCAATAGCCTGGCTCGACTCACAAAAACAACTCTGGCAATTCAAGAAGTCTTAGATGTGGGAGTGAATGTCTTGGTACAGTGCCATGAGTACAAATCAGACCTTAACAATTGACAACACAAAACAAAATGCTAAATCCTGACATTTAGTTAACCATTGAAACCACTGCCCAAACTGAAGCCGAGGGACCCTCTCCCTAGAGTCTGTAATTAATTGGAAGAGAAAAACCACACCCCAGTGCAACTCTTTCATACTTCAAGCAAACAGAAAAAGAAATCCATTTATAACTTCACTTTGTTCTTCCATCCTCATTTAATGAGTTGCCTGATTCAATAATCCAGCATTAAATACTGTTCTTTAAGGGTGGGTCTTCCCCATTCCCCTCAGGATCTCAGTTACACCCCAACTGACACGTGTCAATTCTCCTCCTGTTCCTGATCCTATGAAGAACACCAAACTAGTTTTCACTCTGAATTCCAGTTCCACATAATGAGAATGCAAAAAATATAAATAATTAAAAACCTAGCAAGAAGAAGCCTCCCTTTGCCCACAGAGAAGCAAGGGAGCTGGCTACTGTCAACAGTAGGCGCTTCTTCTGTCAGATAAATTCACTGTACCTCAAACTGATGGTGCCGTGTCACCCTCCTCATCTCCATCTCCAACTCCAGCTCTGTATCTCAAGGGAGCGCATCTCAGAACATGTTACTAAAACACAGCTGTGGGTGAGCTAAAGGACAAAAATAACCACCCAACTGCCTCCAGACCCCAAGTGTGACCCACAGGAGCTGGGGGAAGGCAAAGCTTTGGCTGCTGCCTGTGCAAACTGTGCTGCCTTCCTTTGAAGGCACCTGTGTGACGCTGGTTTACACCACAGCGACACAGACCCCGAGATTCAGAGGGCTGAAAATGACTCCTTGATTTTTGGGATGTGTCTCCCTTTTATACTATTCCACACAGACCAATTGGATTGGTGACACAAAGACAAACCTCTTCACTCACACTGGTCAGAGCAGAGGGACAGCAAGAAGAAGTCCCTCCTGGGGAAAGGAATGAAAACGAAGTACAGTTCACAAAAACATTTCTCCTGTTTACAGAAAATTCCCTGGGAAAAGAATTTCAGAAAATCCAAACACCTCAGGCACGGAACCAGGGCTACACCTGTGGGTGGGTTCAGCACTGATTTTTTTTTTTCAGCCTTCTAATGTTTACTAATTTTATACTGGAGTTTTTTCACGTGTGTAACATAAACAAAAAGTGACGTTTGACAAACTGTACACTCCTTCCTGGGGGGAAGGACAAATTGATGAACTTCTGGTTTGACCAGTGGGGTCACAGAGGTGTCAACCTCATGGCCCAATCGCTGATCAAACCCCAAAACCTATTTAAACAACCCCTAAACCCAAAATAAACTTCCTTCTTTTTTGCCCTGACACTGACTGTGTGAGTGTCCTTCTTCTCGTGTCCGTCCAGTGACGCTGGGGACGCGTTTTCACACCTGTGGCTCGGGGTGGGCTGCTCTGCCACCCCTGCGCTGCCCAGGGCCGCTTCCCTCAGCTCCCACAGCAGGGCAGGGCAGCAGATGAAGGCTCTGCTCTCATCCTGAAGCTGACAGCTAATGGCTGCTTTAATTTTCACACCACCCTGCCCTCTGCGCCGCCCCTGTCACTCCAGTGCCTGTCAAACACTTTAGCTGAGAGCACAGCATGGCCCCAGGGGTTCTGATGACGGCGGGAATCTGAATTAATTTGCCCAGACAGAGTGATAGTTCAAGAAGGGTAAAAGCCTCGGAATCATGAGGTTCACGTAGCTGCAATTAGAATATTTAAATGGCCAGCTAGGACAAAGTTTACAAAGTAGAGTTTATGTCCTGCAGAACCTGGAGAAAAAAGCCTGTAAAAGTTTGTCATTTTCTCTCAGCAACAGCCACTTATTTCTGCCTTTGTTGAGCCTGGACTGAGATGTTTATTTACTCTCTGCATTTCTTAGCATAAAATATTCAGAGTTTATCCTAAGCAATGCCATGGCGTGGGTAATGATTGTTTCCCAGGACTGGGATCCGTGCCCTTTGCATTTCTGCTCTCGGAGCAGCCAAATGCTAAGCCATAGAATTGTTTTCTTCCTCTGAAGTAGCAGCTGGTGCCTTGGAAGACACCATAAGCATCTCTGCCGAAATCTGTGTAATTGCACATGTCGGTGTGGTCTGTTCCCAACGAATCCTTCTCCCAGACAAAACACTGTTTTCCTCAAGCTGGCTTTGAAGACTGTGTGTGTTCAAAAATAGCTCCAGGAAGGCACACACATACATTTTGCTATAAACTGTGTACAACGTGTGCTGTATACAGAATATTAATTCCTCAATATGTGATTTTGTGCGGTTGCCTCGCTGGCATCCTTATTGCCATACACGGAGCTGGTTTGTGTGCAAATAGAACTCCAAACACAAAGTTTGAGCTTGGCACAAGCCTGAGACAATATAGATTTCCACCTGTTGCTTAAAACACTCTTGTTTTAAGCTAAAGCTTTAATATGCAGTGAGTGGCTGTGGCCCTCTGTTCTGATCATACTTTGTCAAGCTGGAAAACTAATTAGCAGAATCTGGTGACCTGGATGTCAGAACCTCTGATATTTCAACAAAGAGCAAAATCCTTAATTCAACAGCAGACACATTGTAGAGAGATCTGATGTGCTCTCCTGCCCATCCCCAATGAGTCATAAAGATGAACTTTGTATGGGGACAAAGACAATGGGGTTTTTGTCCAAAATAACCAGAAATCGTAAAAAACTCTGATTTATAATTTTGATGTATTGCAAGCAGCTCGATGATAATTCATTATTGGCCCAATTTAGGCACATCTGTCTAGAGATACAAAAGGCAAGATGTTAAACAAGACAACTCTTCCTTGCCAATAAATCCTCCTGGGACAGGAGTGTCCCTGTCATCGCCACGGCACTGCTGAGACACGGACAGGAGCATCTCAGAGCAGAGCAGAGAGATAAACCACAACTCCTCGGTCCCAAAGAGACTCCCCAGCTCCCAGCTGTAGCCCTGGTTCTGTGCCTGAGGTGTTTTGGTTTTCTGGAATTCTTTTCCCAGGGAATTTTCTGGAAACAGGAGAAATGTTTTTGTAGCTGTACCTTTGCTATTCATTCCTTTCCCCAGGAGGGACTTCTTCTTGCTGTCCCTCTGCTCTCACCAGTGTGAGTGAAGAGGTTTGTCTTTGTGTCACCAATCCAACTGGTCTGTGTGGAATAGTATAAAAGGGAGACACATCCCAAAAATCAAGGAGTCATTTTCAGCCTTCTAAGTCTCAGAGTCTGCGCTGCTCTGGTGTAAAACAGCATCACCCAACAATCCTCCTGTTCAGGAATGTTCCCTGCCATGAAGCTCCTGCCTCTGCCAGGCACCAGGGGAGTCATTATTGCAGGAGCTGTGTCCCTGCCAGCTCCTGGGGACAGCTGGGCACGGAGCTGCCCCTGCCCTGGGGCTGCTCACAGCCCTGGAGCTGATGGCACCGACTCACTGGCACTAATCAGGTGAGATTAAAAGGCTGGACAGGGAGAAGGACTCAGCAAATTAAACACTCACACTCCAAAAGCTCTTTCAGCCCCAGCCTGGCCCCTGCTCCGGGGCAGTCACGACTCCAGGGCTGCCAGCCCTCAACCATTTCACTGAAAACACTTGGAAAATAAGATTCAGCTCAAAATTCATAGTGCAACAAGCCAAGTGGCACCAAAGTAAATCCATCATATAAACAAGCAGAGAGGATTTTCACTGCTTCCAGAAAGAGTTTGGCCTCCTGGAGGAAGGTAATTTCTGCCCGAGTGACCACAAAATAAAGCTGTTAGGTAATACAGGGATAGGTACTCAAAAATATGATAGATGGAGGAACAAGATTAGCTCTGCTTTATGTACAAGTCCATTATGTTTTTGATCACATACTTTAATGGCAAAGCAGCTGCAGAACTTGCAAATTACAAGCTCTGGCTTTGTTTTCAGAGCTGCTGCATAAATAGTTGTATTTAACGACTCCAGGCAGGCGATTCTTTCTGTAAATTGTCCCAAGAATGTGCTGAGAGTCTGCAGCAAGGGATTGATCTCAAAAATTCAGCGTTATCTAAGCTGGAGAAGCTCAGTATCCCTCCATTTCCCTGTTTGGTTTTTTGCCCTTGTGGATCCTTGTAGCAGTTTTTGTGCTGGAGTTGGAGATCTCCGTGCCCAGGGCTGTTGGACAAGGTCCTCAGTCACTCATCTGCTTTGTCTGGAAGAAGGAAGAACTCTCTTCAGATTTAATCTATTTCAGCTATTACCTTTCCTGCCTTTGTTACACTGTTTTTTTTTATTCTGTTAGATAAAGCCTGGCTGGCTGCTGCCAGGAAAATTAGGTCTTCTATTGTTTTAACATTAATTACGGAGAGTTCAAGATAAGGTTTGTGTTCGAGAAAGTAGAGGGCAGGAACGGTTTGAATTTTACTTTCATTATAATTAGACAGGAAATTATGAAAAGGTGAAAAATAATTCACTGAAGAGCTTTCCTCCAGCGAGATAACAGGGAAGGCACACTGTGGCCCAGATGGAGTTCACGGGGAATTATTGAACACCATTGTTCTCCCTGTGCCAGTGCTGGGCACGGGGACCCTGTTCCTGCTCCATGTGTGGGCAGAAACGGGCAGGGGGAGGCCTCTTTCTCCTAAAAAAAAAATTAAAATTAGGCTAAATTAGTCCACGGTGTAAGGCATTGAGTGACTGAAGGGATTAACTGGAACAACCAGTCACTTTCTGAGAAACTTGCAGAGCACATGGAATTATGACTAATCGAAGGACGAATTAATTGGGCAGCTGTCTCGCTTTCAGCTACTGCGATAAACATTTGGACTAAGAAGCTGTCCTCATTAGGATTTCTTCATTTGATGCTGATGGCCATGTTTACAACCGCCGTGAAACTCTCAGAGTCTTCAGAATTTTCCTTTCGCGTGGAATTTCTGCAGTTCAGGCTTTTAAAGGTACTTTAGCAAAGGAGGGCACGAACCTTGCCTGGAGCTTCTAACTAAAGGCTGCCAGAGCCCCTCGGGGTCCATTTCCTTCTGCAATAAACCTTCCGTCATCAACTCCTGCCAACTTCCCACCATCCCTTTCTTTTCAACCCCCTGTTTATTTAGGGTTTGCAGGAAAAGCAGGAGGACACAGGGAGAGGAGTCCTGGAAGAGAGGAATCCGTGGCAGAACACCACTGAGGTTAATGAGGTGAAAATGAGGATTTGGGCCATTCAGAGTCAATAGAAGCTTTAGAAACCCTTTAATGTAGGCGGTGGAAGGGAGAAGGATGAATTTCGCTCCTTGCTGGCAGATAAGGAAGCGAGATTCCGAGGGGAACGATTGATTTACCCACGGTCACACAGGAAATCAGCAAGAGATATGGAAATGAATGCTGAGAAGCATCTTCAGCGCCTTAATCATAAAGCCAATCTTTTCCCCCAAATGCCAACAGCATTAAATGTTCCCTTTAAATAATGGAATAAGCATAAGACTTTCATTGACTTACAGGAATGTTTCCATCAAACTATTTTAGAGGGCAGCCAGTTCCAGGGGAAGGGTTGGTCAGGGTTAGGATTTATGGCCAAATCTAGGAATCGGGGATTGGGATGAACTAAAGAAAATTCAGACGCTAAAAATGCAACGTCAAAAAAAAACAAACAAAACAAAAACCCTAGGTGTGTTTAATTATATTTATCACTAATTAGGTAGGCTTTGGAAAAAAGGGGCTGAAATATTCTCTCGTTGGGAAGTTGTTAAACTGTTAGGCTGAGAATGGGGAAGATTCACATCTCTGGCACACAAATAAATCGCTCGTTCACCTCTTATCTCTCTGCCCATCTCTGAGCAGCATCGGGTCACTGCCCAGAGAAACACGTTTTGTATAAATACCTAAGAGCCCGGGTGGAAGCCTGTGTTTATTTAATCCACCTTCAATTCGCTGTCTCGACTGAAAAATAACGATGTTAAAGCAGTGATCAAAGAATCGTCTCATTAATTGGCTATTAAATCATTAGCTATTAGACAGAAATAAAAGGTTCAGGATGCAACGCTCTGTTCTGCCCAAAAGAATACCAACATGTCTCCGGTATCAAAGAAGCAATAAAGGCAGAATTAACAGTGAAAAGAGGCTTAAGATAAGGCAATTAGATCCAAAATGCCTGACAACTCTCATTAGAGGGTTTAGCACCACAACCTATATGGAAAAGGCAACAGAAATTCAGAAGCAAAGTCAATATTGACTTTACCAAAGGGGCTTGTAAAGGGAATATGCATTTTTCTGAAAAAATATAGGCACATAAAGCCTGTGCTAAATTTTAACTCAGCTAATTAATTGTTATGGATTCAATCTTGCAACCAATACATATATTTGCAGTTAAAAAATTATGCCTGAACAGCATTCGGTCTTGGTAATTCGTGACTGAAATCATGCAAGTATGCTGCAATTTTCACAAAAATAACATCGCTCCCAGTTTAGATCACCAGGATGAGGCAATATCAACTCCACAAAGAGCACATTCACACCTCTTGGGTTTGTTCATTGCGCCAAAAATATCTGAGACAGGTACCAGGTCTGGGAGAGGGTTCCAGGGGCATTGCCTGCTGTCAGTGATTTGAGACCCAAATAATTTCCTAAAACAGGCAAATGAAGATCTGATTTATATCAAATCACTACCAAAAAAACAAACAAAAAAATTACTCTGTAAATCCTGTTTGGTTCAGTCCAGTATTCTCAAAGTACAGCAAGTCCTAGAAACTCAATTAATAAAAATAAAAGTTCCCCCACACCATCTTTTGGGTGTGGATCTGGTTTTCTGAAGTGCAAACACGAGACAGTCTCAGCAATATGTTGGTGATATACAACTTGATGCTCGAGTTTATAATATACAATTCATTGTCCATGTTTATCAACTGATAAATTATAGTCACTAATCAGGTAATAGCTGTATGCTACACAGAGAAAAAATATAAATAATAGCAACATTTATCAAGGCAGTCTTTTCCTTTGACAATTAATTTAGTCATAAACAAAGATATTCATCCATGCTCCTGTGGTAAGGACCTTCAAAGGATTTTGGTTTCTAGAAAAAGAAAATGGGATTTTTCTTCTTTCCCTATCTGATACCTAAGGGAAAATGTGGAGCCATAAATAATACCAAAAACCCCCACCCCATACAGAATTCTCTACAGTCAATTTTTAAGTTTTTAAGTTCATTTGAAAAAAGAACTCCCCCCAAACCACATAATAAAACAAATTAATCTATTCAAGATATTCAAAAGCTCCTCTTTTATGTCTAAAAATAATAATAATGAGCTAAAAGCAGAAAGCTATGCAATGGTGTCAGAAGTCAGGCAGGCAGAGTCTTGATAAAATCGCATTAACACAATTTTCATCGCAATGTCAGGGAGACAGAACCACTTGAATATAATATTGAATTTAAAAAAATCCACTAAAACACAGCACAGGATTGTTTAAAAGCTCCCAGCTCTCATTTGAAGACTTTTTGCAATCTGCTTGTTATTTCCCATTCCTGTCCCTCTCTTCCAGATGTTGGTACAGTTTGGGATGCTTAATTGTAAGAAACTGTTGGCTGGTGATGCAGGCAGAGCATGAAGGGAACTCCCTGCCCTCTGCGCCAATATTCTGCATTATCGCTGTGAGGGGATGGACACGGAGCAGCCACAGAGGAGCACAGACCCCTCTGCAAGGAGCTGATTTCCCACCTCTGTGGACTCGATGTTTTCAAGGGAAACTTTTCAACAGTTTTTCTTTTTCCCAAAACAACCTTATGTAAACAATATTCCTCTCCCATACCAACAGGTGTTGTTTGCTGTTTCTGTCACTGAGCCAATGGAGAGGTGTCAGCCCTATGGACCAATAACGTGCCTTTAGCACAGCGTGTTATGAAAGGGCTGAAAGAATTGTAAATAAACCTTCTGATTTCTACTGCCTCCTGACTGGAGTCAAACATCTTTATTCCGTGTCCTACTGTGACACACCTGGGGTACATCAGCCATGGCCTTTCCCATCAGCACTGTGCAGCCTGAGGTGTTTTGGACTGTTTCCAGCACCCTGACCAACAGGGAGGGTGTCAAGTTCTATTCTGACTCTGTCAGTGGTCTTTTGTACTATTGCATTTATTTTATTTTACCTCTTTTTTCTTTTTTTCCTTCCTATTAAATCGCATTTCTGCCTTGGGGTCCCTCCCTGGTTTTGCTTTCAAACCACTGCAGGAGTAAAACACACAAAGTGCCTTTTGAGCTGGTGCGGGGGCCTCACCTTTACGACGTCCTCGTCGGCGGATCTGCACTCGGCGGAGTCGGAGACGTCGACCACGGAGCCGTCCTCCTGCACGGCGACCACCTTGACTGGCACGGACACCATCCTGCCCGTGAGGATGGCTGTGTTGAGGATCTCCGTGTCCTGGGTGCACACACAGACACGGGGAGGGCGTTAGAGGAGCACAACACCGTGGGATTGTCACCGGGGTGGTGACAGTGACAGGCACTGGGGGTTGGACCCTCCCTCGCACGCACCCTTGGAGCTCCCAGCAAGGTTTTAGTGCAACCCTGGTTCCATGCCTGAAGTGTTTTAGTTTATTGAAATTCTTTTTTTCAGAGAATTTTTTGTAAGCAGGAGAAATGTTTTTGTAACAGTACTTATTCCTTTTTTTTTTTTTTAGGAGGGACTACTTCTTGATGTCCCTCTGGCCTGGCCAATGTGATTGAAGAAGTTTGCTTTTGTTTTATCAACCAAATTGGTCTGTGTAAAATAGTATTTAAAAAAAAACACATTCTAAAAATAAAGGAGTCATTTTCAACCTTCTGAATCTTGGAGTCTGTGTCGTTGTGGTGTAAAACAGTGTCATTTTAGCAACTTTCTGAGCCAAGAGTTGCATCAGGACTGCCAAGCCCTGGTTTTGACACACATGGGTTTGTTCCTTTTGAGCCCATGTTCAGGTTCGGCTGAGGGCAATGGAACCTGTAAGCACAGCACTGCTCAGAAGGATCTCCAAGGGACCAGCAACTCCTCCCACTCCCTTGTCCCAAATCGTGCCAGCTTTGGGAGGCGATTATCTGTCGGGTTATGCCCTTTCCTGACCCAGACACGGGGCAACTGAGAGGTGTTTTAAAGACTTGTATTCCATTTTAAGTCTCATGTGAAGGGTAGGATGGTACAGATGTTACAATTCACACCATCACAATCAGAAGCCAAACTATTTCCTAATTACAATCCATTATAAGTGTTTTTTGGCCTGTCAGCTTTTGCCACACAACGCTGTTAATGCCTTAAAGCCAGTCATGTAAAATTACCCCTCGTGGGTCTTCCTACAATGTATCTTTCATAATTCTATTTCTCAAAAATATCCAGTCTTATTCACAAGGCCACCCTTTGACACTTGTTTCCAGTTCCATTTCTCTCTCAGCAGGGTCTGTCCTATCCCATGGCCTCTCTCACTCAGCACACTTTATCTCAGAGTTTGCACACAGGTGCACAAGACTGGGTGAGCCTTCTGCCAGGCTTTGGGAATCCCCCACAAATCCATTTCCCACAATTATCCACCTTTACAACAGCATTCCTTCCTTCCTCTTCCACCTGACTCTGCTGTGAGCTGACCGTTTTATCTCCAAAAACATATCAGGAGAAAAAACTATGCATCCATATATAATTTTTTCAGTCTTTCCCCATCAAAATCCCACCTAGAGATGCTTAACCACATTTATCTGTAATCCTGATGAATTCACAGCGCTGGCACTCTAATGACTCCATTAACACAGCCTTTCTCTGTGTCTCTGTGGCTGCAGGTTGATTAATTACTCCAAATGAGCGGCTACAGAGGCCCCTGGCTGGCACAAGCAGGTGCAGGCTGGAGGGGAGCAGCCTCTGAAGAAGCAATGCTGCCTGCCAGACCAAAAGTTGACGCACAAGCGGGGCAAGGAATGATCTGGGATTTCACAGGGATCCATTCCGGCCCTCTCCAAAAGCCTGCAACAGGAAACACTGCTCTGAATCAATCCCCTTTTCATTTTTCAGCTTCCATAAAACTAATTGCTTGCCGGTTTTGAGGGGGAGAATATAAAAAAAAAAAGTTGCTTCAAACTAATCTAACTTTAAATTCCATTATTAGAATTGATGGAAGAAGGAATGGATTTTAGTGAGAAGTTTGATGGCAGCTTGCATAGGGAGATATATTCACTATCATTTGCTCTGGCTGCTGGCTAGATTGATAGAGAATAATGGGCATTGACCACAAGCTAAGGACAGCTGGAGAAGACCAATAAATACTTGCAACTAAGATGTATTATTAATCAATATTCAGAACCTTCTGCAGAAAGCGCCCTGAATTAAATGAGCTGCAGCACTAACACCAGCAGTGCCGCCTCCCTCCGAGAGCCCACGAGATGTTCATGGGCAGCCACGGCCCAGAAAAGCATCGAGCACACACTCCAGTCCATTTCTGAGCAGAGCAGCACCAAAAGGACGTGCTCAGCTTCACACTCAGGCTTCAATGCCATTTTTTTAAAGAGTCCTCCTGAGCAGAGATGCTTTTTGGGAATAACACCTCAGGAAATAAGTGCAGGCTTCGTTCTGTTCTCTGCAAGGCACAAACCAGATGTTTTACACAGTAAATGACTGTCTGGTTTTTGTTTCTGCTGAATGGGCTCATTTATAACCAGCTGCCAGCCAGGAGAGAGGGGCACTGGCAAAGAGAGAAGGATGTGACAGAAGTGGAAGTGTGAAAAAAACAACTGAAAATCCTTTACAAAGGCTGAGATTTGAACGAGGCTGAGGAGAAAATGTGCTGCCAGGCGAAAGAAAGCACTTAGGTAGGTGCACCTCAGGTGGAAAAAGGTTTTATAAGACAGACAAAGAGAAACTGAAGGTAATTCATCCACAAGTCAGAGAAGAGGTGGTGAGATTTCACCACTGCAAATATCCCATCTCTTCTCAGCCCTCAGATATCAGGCATTTGATGAAGACCTGGTGGTCCTGTGTCAAATGGCTCGTGAAGAGCAGTTCTCTGATTTTCTCCAACAACAGATGGCCTTCTTCAGTGCATCTGGGGAAAATCTGTTTTGGCCAAGGTCACAAACAACGAGCACACAACAAATTCCACTCCCAAACTCTGTGTTAGCACAGCTGCGAGCTCCTCCAGGTCAGGCAGCAGCGCTTGTGTGCAACCACAGCCTGAGCCAAAGCACCCAAAGTCAGGGATTAAAGGGTTCCCTGGACTTGGCAGGGATTGGAAGCAGCTCCTCAAAAGGCCTGATCCATTTCTCCTTTGTTTGTTGTGCTGTTTGCACCCGGGAGTTGACCATCCTGCCTGGCAAAGCACAAACAAGCCTCCAGCCTCCTTTGAAGTCCAAGTGCTCTTTATCTGCCAAAGCTGCAGCCAGGCTTTGATGCACAGAAGGACAATGTGAAGTTCATAAAGGCACTTATATTCCTTTCCTAAACTCCTGGCTGTGGGCCTGAGAGATTTTAGCCTGCTAACAGCTGTTAGCTTTTTTTCAAGGAAAAATTTCTTTAAAAAAGTTTTCTTTCGAAACAATCTTAGCAAACAACTATATTTTTTAAAAACAATCTTTTTCCAGGTGGTGTCTTGCTGTTTCTCTGGTTTAACCCATGGGATCAGAGAGGTGTCGTTCCTGTTCACCAACCACGTTAAGTCTGTATGAGAACACCTTATAAAAGGTAGTAAGAATTAAAAAATAAAGCCTTCTTTTTCTCTGCTCTTTGCCTTCTGAAATACTCGGAGTCTTTCTTTCGTGTCCTACAGCAACACCCGGTGAAGATGAGCATGAGACAAGAACAGGCACCAGAACTGTCCTGAACTTTCCCTTTTCCCCAGCACACACAGGAACCCACCGTGCTAATTAGCTGCTGCAGCCCCACACACCCTGCACTTCACCGGTAAGCAATTCCACCAGAGAAATCAATATTTCTGATGCCTGCAGTGAGTGTTACACAAATATAATGGGCTGTGTAAAGGCCTTTTTAAGAGCTGGCTATTTATAGACCGCAAAAATATATTTCCTCTGAGGGAGAAATACGAACTAATTGACTGTCCAGGAGATTTATAAACAGACTTTTTCAGTGCTTCTTCAACAAGTCACAACATTTCATGTAAATTCTGCGAAACTCGGTTTCCATTTCCACGGTTGGGTTTACTGCAGGGAAAGAGCTACAGAACTTCAGCTCCCTGTGCTGGTGATCCCTGCCAGCATCTGGAATGCACAGAGGGGTCACCGTGCTGATTTACACGGGCTGATCCTCCCCCGTGGCACAGTGAAACATCAACAACAACACCCAGGGACCACCGGCACCATCCCCTGCCTGTGGGCACGGCAAGGTCCCTGCTGAAAAACCGGGAAAAGGGAAAAACCTTTCCCCATTTCTTTGGTCGAGATTTTTCAGCTGTCAGATCTTGACCAACTCCTTCAGCCTGGGTGAAAGCTGCAAATTCATATCACAAGCTCCATCCCTGAATAACAACAATAACAATAATAATAATAATGCGTGTGTTTATCTGCAGCTCTTTCTGTACCTGAATGCATTAGCACTTCAGCAGAGATCTTCTTAATTACAACTGTAACCTGCTAATAGCATTTCTTTGTTGTCTGAAGGAATCTGCTTCTTATGCAGCCCAGGCTAAATTAAAATTTAATACAACATCAGGTCGCAACAGAACTAGGAAGCAAATGACAGCTGTTTAATTAAAATCTAAAGCTGATTAGATGGCACTACTGAGAGAAAGACTCAAGAGGAAGAGCCGAAAACTACTGGAACTCAAGGCTGGGATAATGGCTTTATTTGAATATGAATAAAGGCTGCGCACAGCCGTAGTAAATGTTTGACAAGTGGTGGGTTTGGACAAACGCGGAGGAAAAGTGAACGGGAGATGTGTCAGGAGCCATGAGGGAGCTCTGACTGCAAACTCTGCTCTTCCCTGTGCGTGGAACAGGAGCTGGGATTACTGAGGATGATTCCCGTGGGCAGGCACAAATCAGCTGAGGAACTCCAGGCCCAACATTCCCAGTAACTGTGCTTCACACACCACCAGAGTGACCTAAATGCTCCTCAGGAAGGTGACTCCATGGCAGCTCACCCAGCTCCCTTCAGCTGAGGAACTCCAGGCCCCAAATTCCCAATAACTGTGCTTCAAACACCACCAGAGTGACCTAAATACTCCTCAGGCAGGTGACTCCATGGAAGCTCACCCAGCTCCCTTCACCTGCCACCACGCAGCACTTTCACCCTCTTTTGCTTGAAAAATAAAAAGATGGGGAAATCCTTGACACATCTCACAAGAAAGCACCTCAGGAGCTCGGCTCAGGTTTCCCAAACCCCAGGGCCCGATTCCTGCCCCTGTGGGAGCAGCCAGAGCCCTTCCCACCAAGTCTGGCAGGCCCTGCAGTGGCCCTGACAGGGATCATCCCTGTGATTAATGCACCAGCTGCCTGCGTTTTTCTAGAGGTTAACAAAACATGCTACAGTACACTAAACCCAATAAACACTCACTTGTAAATCAGGAGGGAAACCTAAAGCCAAGCCTATTCCCCTGACAAATGCTACAGTTAAATGCCTTTTGGCATTTAGCTGAAATGACTGTCTTTAGTGAGGGAGGCAGAGAGCTGGAACATTTGTCTGTAGAATTGCATTCCTTCATTATTATTTCTTTCCCCAGAGTGTAGCTCACGAAAATACATTTGTAATATTAGAAGGAGTCTTTTAGGAACCAGCTCTTCTGCCTGGAAACGGCGTCTCTTGAAAAATGGAAATTACAGGGCAGATTGTGACGTGTGGGCTGGGCTAGGGGAGGGGTTTTTCATTTGATAAATTATTCACCACCTTTTGCTTCAGATCAAAGAGCAAGGCAATATAAATCCATTAAGCAAGCTTAATATATAAATTAGATGCTTTGCTGAAATTATTATAATCCACAGCAATTCTGTAGTTTTCCCCCCTTGTGGCTGAATGCTATTTTAGGTTTCCAATGCATATTAATGAAGCCTGGGTGTGAAAAAACTGCATTGTCCACCATTATAGCAGGTAAGATATAATGCACCTTTCTGTCACCCAAAGGTGAGGACAAACAACTGGCATTATGTGTTTA
>VZDJ01000174.1:1387004-1461437 GCA_008694505.1 Cyanoderma ruficeps
CTTTCCTTTCCTTTCCTTTCCTTTCCTCCTAACAAAGGGCTGAATTTCAGCCCCTTCTTTACTCTGCAAACATCATCTCAGTGCAGCCACTTGTGGGATCACCTCATTCCCAAATTCTCAGGTGTCACCATGAGTCCCCCTGCCCTGCTCATACCTGTGCTGCTCGAGGGTCATTCCCACTCCCCTCCAACATTCCCCTGCTCTGGCTGATTCCTCATCCCAACCTTTTTCCTGGAATATCACTGCTGGGAGGGGTCAGTCCTGGCAGATGGACAGTCACAGGCACTGCAGCCTCTCGTGTCCGAGTTAAAGGTCATCCTCCATCTCCTCTGTTTACCTGCACGAAGGTTTTATTTCCTGTGGGGATCCCCAGGGAAGGTGCAGGTGTTCTGCAGGAGGAATTAATGCAGGCTGAACAGTGCACAGAGGTTCCTAATCACTGCTTCTCAGTGAACAATGTAAGCAGCAGCCATTAGCCTAATTGAATATTATTCTAGATGTGGATCAGCGCTGCAGAAACAATTTGCTTTAGCTCAGGAAGGCACGATCCAGAGACTCCAAAGTAGAGCCTCATTTCAGAACTTGTCTTTTTGCCATGGAGACACTGAAGGAAGCTCTGATCTCAGCAGAGTGTACCTGGCACACACAGCCAGCGGGAGGGGTCATTTTCTCTCGGAGTTCATGGAAACTAAAGCTGAGATTTACTCCATTTCATGGTTTTCACAAAGGAAATTCAGCTCATTTTGAGGTTTATGTAGGATGAATAAGCAAAACCTGCTGCTGAAGGTGAAACCTGATTAGACACACAGAGACTGTCATTTCTGTGACCTGAGGCAGTTTTGGGGGTTTTTTCATAACTCAGAACAGATCTGCCCCCATTAAGCAAAGGTTCAGAACACAGCCTGGTGCACTTGGCAGAAGTAATTGCAACCTGTCAGGCAGACTCCACCGTGCCTTCTGCACGAGCAAAAACCCTTTCCTGGGCCTGGGCTCAGGTTATTTTCCCTCAGCACATCCTGTCCAAACCTGCTCTGTGACACCATGGCTCTGAGGCTGGAGGAGCTGGGGAGCAACTATGGTGTGCCTGATTTCAAATGTCTGCAGAGGGGACAGACAGCAAGAGCTCCTGGCTCGTGTTCCAGGACCTACACTGGGCCTAAAGTCAGCCCAAAAACCTGGTCAACTCTGCCAGTCGTTCACACCAGAGTTTATGCTGTATTCAGAAATCTGTGCAGGATCTGAACGTTCTCCTGACACACTCAAGCCAGTCCTTCTCAACAGCAAGAGATTTTAAAGCATATTTAGAGTTTCACAGTTCATTTAAAGATATTGGTTTTTCCCTTTTTGTTCCAGGAAAACATAATGATGTTCTGACTTAATAAAATTGTGGCTCCCCTCCGACTGAAACCAAACAATATCTCCATGCAAGTGGACACAAAACGGGCAGAGTTCTCCCCTCAAGAGCAGTGAGTGTACAAACTGACACACTAATGATTGTTTTCACATGGCCATGAAATAATTAATGTGAACATTAATTAATCCTCAAAGGCTTTGTTCTCTCCACAGAGAAGGCTAGGGCGGCCATGCCTTGCCATGGAACATAATTATCAGATCCACTCGAGTACCATCAGTTGTCAAAGATAGAATTTTCTGGCTCTGTATGTTTGTCCCACAGACTTAATAATTTTTAATGACATCGGGGATGGCCATTCTGAAAAGTTTCCTTCAGACACTTCTCTAACTCTTTTCCTAATCTTGACAATTTCTGGGCTGGAGGGAGGGTTTTCTAGAGGGAATTCTCTGCCCCTGGTGCAGTGGGAGAGCCGGCAGCTCCGTGGCTTGAAGAGGCTTCAGTTTCACAAGGGCAGAACTGCAGGCACGGAGACATAAGGCTGTGGATCACGCGAGTTCAGCGCCGCAATCCGTGTGCTCATCTTCCTCCACGAGCCCTACCTGGGCACAAATCCACGTCCTTCTGCAAGAACAGCTGTTTAATGCTATAGAAGGATGCACAAATTAATTACAGCTTGTCTACACCACATCCCGACGTGCTGCAGGAGCATCAGCACGGGGGGGAGGGTGGTTGGTTCTCCCCCTGCTCTGGACACGGGGCCTCGCTCCCTTCAGCCGTTCACGGTGGCTGTGGCTCAGGAAAATCCATTTATGAGCAGGAAAAGACCATGGGAGAGCAGCCATAACACCGAAAAATCCTCTGAGATCTCCTGATAGGACACAGCTGTCCTGCCTTCGCTGGACAGGGGGGCAGGAGAAGTGGATTTTGAGTCTCCCCCCTCAGCACAGTTCAAACACTGGCGTAAGTCCTGGCCAGAGCAGGAGGCACATTAACTGCATTTTAAAAGTGCATCGTGGAGTTTAAAGGGGAATAGAGGTCTGTGAGGTGCTCACATTCATTGTCCTGCAAAAGGAGGATTTCATTTTCTGAAGAACACGGATCTGGCAGGAAAGACCTGTGCCTTACCCAAAGAATTACAGTTTTTCATTCTTGGAGACGGGCTGTCTTATCTGTCAGGACCAGACTGCTGTACTTACTTCTTTCACCTATTTAGCCAATTTCACGGCTTTCACAGGGCTTCTTTAGGATGTGAAGTGCTGCTCCCCCCTGCAGGAGTGGCTCCTCTCCCCCGGAGCCTGCAGTGAGTGATTCATTCCCTGCCACCCCACGGCCAGGGCAGCACCACGGACACTTCGGGAGATTTATCTCCCTCCATTGCCCATTAAAGGGCACAGATGTCTCTTTATACTTGAAGTCAAGAGTTAAGGGAAAGAATTTCTATCCCTCCATGCTTTCCAAACTATGACCACTCAGTACCTACTCACAGCTGTTGGTTCCTTCACTCCTGGGAGTCAAAATCATTTTTAAACCCCTGCACGATCCAGGCAGTGACACAGACTCACATACGATGCACCTTTTGTCTGCTTCACTTAATCAAGTTTCCTTCTGCTGTATGGGATGCAGGGAAAATGAAAACCACATCTGTAGCCAATGCAGGATCAGCCTTTTCTGTCCTTCCACTCAGAGCCTCCTGCTGCTCCGTTCCCTGATTTTTGGGAGCATCCTTGCAGTGCTCACTGCTCGTCCCTGCACTGCCACTCCACCCAAATGAGGTGCTGCCCTTCAAGCCTCCAACCCTGAGCTTCCACTGAAACAAACGCTGAGGAAGATCTCACCTGACTGTGTTTGGCACAGCCTGGGAAGGCTTTTGGTTTGGAGAAAAAGGAATCAGCTTCTTGACAAAAATCAAAAAGTGTAAAGAAGACAGCTTGGGGAATATTTTCTTTTGGAAAAAAAACCCTGAAATTAAAAAACGGGATTTTTTTTTTCCAAATCAGAACATTGATTTATTTGAGGTGAGTTTTTGAGAGTTTTCTGACTGATCTAAGAACTACTGGAGGATTTTTGCTTCCTTCCTCTGCCTCTTCTTGGCTTGAGTTTTGTTCTCCACTTTAATTTGTGAGTCTGTTCACCTTGTGTGACGTTCCACCTTGTTCTGACATGCCCCCGTGCCTGATTATTTCTTTTCCTGCTCAGCTTTTACAAAGAGCAACCTCTTTTTTATTCAAGTTCAGAACAAAATCCCTTTTTTGTTTTCATGATTGAATTTCTCGGGGAAACTCTTGTGCAGTGTATTTATTTCCTGCAGACTGGGACAATATCATCCGTGTTTCAAAAGCTGGGCTGCCGCTGTCAGAACATCAATATTTTTCCAGAGTCCATCAGTTTTTAGGAAACACAGTCCCTCAAATGAAAGAATGTGTTAAGAATCTGTGAGAAGGTATTATTAAAAAAAAAGGAGACTGACTGGAGGTAGTAACTATAACAAAGCCCAAGCTTTCACACAAATGTAAAACTGCTGTGAAATCAGCATCAAACTATTGAATTTTTCATCTTTTCCCATCTCTTTTCCATCTGTTCTAAGAATTAGATATAGAATGATTTCTTTAAACTGGTGTTTCTAGTACCTAGTCTTCCCACAATACCTCCAAACCAGTTCTCAGCTCTGCCAAAAACAACAGGACAGTTATTTTCAATAAATATCTAAAATAGCTGAGGCAGAGGAAATCCCACCAGGCCAGTGAGAGATGAGGAAAACCATTCCATATTCCCCAGCCCCAGGTCCGTGCCTGTTCTGTGGTTACACTCAGACTTGCTGTGTTCAGGCTGTTGGTTCTATTATTAATTAGATAACATCAATTAAATAAATTAAATAGCCATTTCCACACCTTTCCTACTAAGTGGCCTTTTGGCATAACCAGTAATTGGGGATTTCATTGGCTGGTTCACCGAAATTCGTCTGTGCAGCCAAACAAATATCAGTGACTGCAAGGAAGTACAGAGGGCTCCAAATGCAGCCACAGATAAAAGGAAAGGAAGAAATACAGGATTATTTGCCACATTTCTTAAGTGGGAAATGATGATGGCACAGGAGGTTATGATGCAGCTGCAGGAGTTCAAGGGGAAAATCACAGAATATCTCTTCATATGAAACTACTGCAAAATGTTCCACTTGGAGGGGGCTCCCAGGGTCGTCTCACAGGTGGTTTGGAATGGGGCAAGGGGAATGACAACAATGTTTCTCAGGAATAGAAAGTGACAGCATTATTGGTTTTCAGTAGAAGTTTTCTGTAAACAGACAAAGGTCTTCCACTTATTATTCTATAAAAGCAAGTAAATAGCAAAATCACAGCACATTTCCTCGATAAAGGGTTTTAACACTGCTCCCTTGTTCTTACACCTCAGCGCCAGACTCAGACCAGGCTGGGATTCCAAGGTAGTTTTAATTTTTGTAAACGATGTGAAAGAGTGGCTGACTTGGTTTTCCAGCAACAGGCACTGAAGGACAGAAGGGAAGTGAAAAAAGACTTCTGTCTTTGCTTCCAAAGCATTGTCTTCATCATGAGCCTTTAGAAGCCATGAAGACATGATTTAAATTCAAACCTCCCAATCTGTTCCTTCAGAACCTGTTCCATTGTGAAAAAAGGGGAAAGCACCGATTTTCCAGCAAGATAAACTGGGTACAGCAAGAGAAGTAAAAAAGAATTACCCCATTTGTGCTGAAGGACTCATCTGCAAAAACTATCTGAGTGAAGGAAAGGCTCTCCCATTTCCCTCATGTGAGACACAAAAATACACACCCCGAGCTGCAGAAAGGAATCAGGTCAGCCCTGCTGGACTGTTCAAATAAAAGGAATATTTGCTATTCTCCTCCATTAAGGAAATTTATCTCCCTTAAAATTGGCTGCGTTAACCATTCGTTCTTTACTTTCCCTCTAAAACTTGGCAGGTTTTCAGATGATGAGACATTTATTTCTTCTTTTGCGCCACCGAGTTTCAAACTGTCGGCTGCTGTGAGGTGGGAGGGAGGGCAGGTCTGAGGCCACGTCCCTCCTGCCCTGCAGCTGATGGGGTCCCTCACTGCACCCTGCTCGTGCTAAATGGACAGATGAGCACAGGAGATGAGGAGTTTTCTGCAGAAAAAAACCCACCCACAGCTGAAGGAAACGTGTGCTTCTCTGGCATTTTGACCACATCGTTTTAGCAAAGGATTGACAAAGGTGGAAAAAGAGCTGCACTCGAAGGCCTCGGTAAACCTGACACGAAATTCCAGATGCAAAATGCTTTCACTTGAGAGCACCCCTGCACAATTACCAGGAGAACAGAGCAAGCTCTCTCCACCTGCTGATAACCTGGCCAGACTGTTCTGAGCTACCTGGAAATGCATCAATCTCTGAGGGTCCAGCCCTTGCGGATTGGCTTAAAATAATTTTGGCCAGACTGCTCTTCAGAGGTGTTTTGTAAAGTAAAAGGTTTAATAAATGAATGTAGCCCTGGTTCTGTGCCTGAGGTGTCTTGGTTTTCTGAAATTCTTTTTCCAGGGAATTTTCTATAAACAGGAGAAATGTTTTTGTAGCTGTACCTTTGTTTTTCATTCCTTTCCCCAGGAGGGACTTCTTCTTGCTGTCCCTCTGCTCTGACCAGTGTGAGTGAAGAGGTTTGTCTTTGTGTCACCAATCCTGCAGCTGCCTGCCCACCAATTGCACTCTCTCAAACGTGGCACTTCAGTGCTGGTTTTCCTCCTCTTGGTTAATGAAGGCAGTTGTGCAAGTTGTTGTTGATTTAGTTGGGGATTTTTCTCCCAGCAGCGTTGCAATTAATCCTGGCACACGGAATCCAATGCGATCTGACAAACGCTATTATGGACAACAACCTGGAATAAAACTGCAAACTGCATTTCTCCCTAAAGACAGGTTGTGACAGGGGTGGGACAGAGGATGAGGGTTCCTGGTCAGGAAATGTTGGGCTGAGGAAGAGGAACAGCCTGGGAGATGCTGAGCAGGAGCACCTCTGAGGCAGCCAGGGCTGGCAGCAGCTCCCTGCTCTGCATTTCTGCTTTGGTTTTGCTTGTTTTTTTATCCTTTCCTGGCCGAGAATCTCCCAAGCAGAGTTTCAATCCAAAAAGCCTCGCTCCAGCATGCACTGCAATCCAGTCTGGAGGGGAATAAACCTATAATCTGGGAAGATCAAGGCAGAGGAGAAGACTTCAGACTCTATTAAGCATAGCTGTGGGCAGCTGTTCTAGTCTGTATTTCACCAACTTTTTTTGATAGCTCTTCCCACTTGCTCTGCACGGTCTCTTGGGGTGAACAAAGCCACAAACCCTGCATTTGACTGGAGAAACAGCGACGTGAAAGGTGGGCTGGGATATGATATATAAAGATTTTGCTATTTTTACATGTGCAGTGATATTTAGAAAGGTTGGGAATGATGTTTAGATCTTATTTATTTCCGGTCAAATGGATTGCCAGAGGAGTTTTCTGACAGTGCCTGTCTACAGCTCCTTGGCAGCGAATACGCAGAAAATGTGCGAGGCCCTGGGATTTCATTCACAAAATGCTGCAAAATGAATTCAGCTGGGCTGGGAGCTGCAGCCTTTTGTGTGTGTGTGTGATTTTCAGAGCACAACACCCCTGAGAACACCCCTCTCTCCAGGGCACGGTCTCACTGCAGATTGATTGAGCATCACAATGACCTGTGTTCATTTTCTACCTTGTCCTCACCTCTGCAGCACCACAGGAAGGGAGGCAATGTGTGACTTCAGCTGCTGCAGGGGAAGCCCCCATTCATCTCTCCGAGAGCCAGTGTCACTTTACAGAGAGTTTTTCACTCAAAGTGTTCTGAGAGGTGTTTCACCGCTGACTGAAACTTTATATTCAATATTTTGTTCACGTGCCCACGAGGAACAGCACAAACATGATTATACACCGAGAAAGAATCCACAATGATTAATTGAGTAGATTAACCTCTGAAACACTTGGACAGCTGTTTCAACATGCTGTGGTTGAGGGCAATATGCTGAAACAGCTGTTCCGACACACAAGGTAAAATTGTCCGCTTTGTTTTGCAATGTGAACACTCAAGGCCTGCTTTGTGTCTTAGTGACTTTAACCCACACCTGGAGCCTTGCCAGGGTTCTGTATAACTTGCACACATTCCCTTTTTTTTCCCACCTTGTTAGCAGCTTCACCAATGTCAACCCATTTGCTCAGAAAAAGCCTCAGCAGAAGAGCCAAGTGGCTTTCTGTCATCTTCACACGGGATCTGCACTCTCAGGCTGCTCCCTGCAGCAAGATCCTCACCGAGTGCATGAATGAATCTGATCATTTTTTTGTATGTGGTTTTACAACAGCACAAGCGTTCCTTAAATGGAAAGCATGTCCCGGTTCATGGAGCTTTCTCTCCTCGTTTCCAAGGCAACTCAATACACAGACACATGCAAACACACGTGCGTGCTATTAATATTCCTTCTGCTTGGGGGAAATATCTTCATTTATCAATGAAACACTCAACAGCTTCTGTAGGAGTGAGAGACTCAGACAAACTTCTCACAGAGCAATTCACAGCAGGAAAACATTCAAGAAACTCTTCCCTTTGATTGTAGTCTCAGAGCACGTGTTTTGGAGAGTTTTTGCATCAAGATCTCCTCCAGCCAAATAAACACAGAACCCTGAGCCCACCTTGCCGTGTCCTGGGGCTACAGTCAAGCTCTTCCAAGGAGAAGGAAATAACCTGGGAGCTCGGTGAGCACATTCACATCCCTGGATTCCCTCCTATGAAGGAGAAGCTGACAAAACTGGTGGCACTTTGTGCTTCAGGAGAGGTTCTGCAGCCTGGCCAGAGCCGAGACCTGACCCTTGGCACTGGAGCACGGCTGAACCTGTTCCACGCTTCCAAATGAAACTCATTCCAGAACAAGTGAGGTCTGGGCACAGAAACGATTTGTCATGCTCAGCACTCCGTGCTAAATCACATTTATACCCTCTAATTCTCAATCATAATCCTCTTTGGGATTCACTTAATTGTTCTGCTTTTAAGAGCTGGGGGTCAGGTAGAGGCACGGAGTGCTGAGTGAACGCTGCACAGGCTGGGTCTGCCTGAGCCTGCTGCTTCTCTGAGGGAGGAGATGTGACAAAGGAGGGAGGCAGCTGGAAATGGCAGGAGATGCTTTCAAAGAAAGCACTTTGAACCGCTGTTGGTACATTGTTGTTTCCATCCATCTGATTTTTCCCCTGGCATGGGAAAGGCCTGATGATTGCTGGGAGGTTGGGCTTGCCATTTCCACGCTGCTCTGTAAGGTTTCAGAGCAATCAGATTTTGAACCAGAGCTGGCTCTTGCCTGTCTAAATACCCCGTTAATGACAACGGAATCTGGTCTGTCCTTAGGGGTCAAGTGCCATGTCCAAAGTAAAACCCTTTTTCCCAGCACACCTCAGGGTATTTGCAATAATACCAAAGTCCACAGCAATGCAAGCTCAGGGCAAGGCAAGTTCTTACTCAGATCTGCTTATCCCAGGTATGGATTTGAAGGGACATAAATGTGATTTACCTCCAGGCTTAACAGCCAGCAATTGTGCTGAAATGGGACGCTGCTTATACTGAATTCAGTTCAGTTTGGGGGTTGATTTAAGAACAGCTGGCTGTGATTTATGGTGTAGGGAATGCAGCAGAATTCCATTAACATCAGCAGAACACCTTTGCATTTCACTGGGGAACCTGGACCTCTTTTCCATATGTGAATACAGGATGTTCCTCCTCCTTTGCAGAAGTATTTGAAGCTGTGCTTTACACAGCTCCGCTCTGGAAAGAGATTTGGGGTTCATGTCGCCTCTTGTTTATAAATAATTTTTTTAAAAATAGGAAAATCTTCAGTGGATGCTGCGAGAAATCCCTGACTTCAATGGGAACTCCCATTTCTGTACTAAAAAACACAGTTTATGAACCCAATTCCCTCAATTCATGCATTCCCTAACTTTTCAACATTGCTCCCATTAACTTGCACACCGTGTAGCCTTAATGATTTTAGGTTACATTTATACTACCTGCTTCTATTTAGAAATGGTTTATAAGGGAGACTAATCAATATTTAATAGACATTTTAAGTGTGCAGCAGACACGAGCAGCATGTGTTAGAGAAGGTCAAAGGCACATCGACAGCAGGGTTAGAAACACCTCTGAGCTCTGGCTTGCAAATAATCCCCGGGGCCAACAGGATTCTGGAGCAATATTAATAGCAATTATCCAGTTAGTAACAGTTTCATTAATAACTGAGCCTTTGGAAACTATTTTAAATGTAATGCAGTTCCACAGGGAAGCAATTGCTGTGGGTGAGGTGACTTATTCCATGACAAGCATTAGGGGGAAATCGGTGGGTTAGGGTTGAAATGCCACCTTTTTCCCATGTTAATACTGTAACATTTCCACTGCAAACACCATCACAGCGTTATTTTGGGATTTGGGCATTTTATCATCCATCCTTGGGGTTAAACTCTGCTTTAAGACACACAGATTCAAGTCTCACAGGAGCCCAGAGCTGCTTGCTATGTGTATCTGTTCGTGTAGGAGGCCACAACTTCACCTCTTTATTTACAGAGCCATTAATTAAATCACCGCCATTAAATATCAAATCAAATTGCATTAAGGCAACGTTAAGCACACAGGAAGTCAGAATCAGGACTCCTATTAGGGTTAATGGCAGCTGTACGTGGATGGTTTTTAATGCACTCCCCATAAGGCAGATCCCAAAGGCTGCAGCTGCCATCCACAAACCCAACGCTTTATGCAAATATTCTCTCACCATGTCCTAGTTTTTGCACCATTTCCAATTGTTTGTGTGGGTTTCCTGCTATTTTCCTCTCCAGGCAAGTCACCTGAAGCGAGGTGGGAGAGTTTTATAAATGACAGTTTGTGATCAGCTCGGGGCAGCTGAGAACCACAAAATTCCCAAATTGCAATTAGCCCACAGGGCGCAAGCTTCAATAACAAATCCGCCTGAAATTATGACTCTTCTACCTTATTTTCCATCTTTTTTCTAATTAGGTAATTAAATTAATTAATTTTTTTTTTAACAGTGATAGAGATTTCTGGGGAAAACAAAAGGGAAAGAAAAAATAGAAGTGAAGGGAATCTAAATCCCAGTTTTCTTCGTTGTCACACCCACAGAAGTGAGCACCAGCTCCACCCAGCAAATCCCGGCAGCCACATTCCCCAGGCAGGGGGGAGATCCCTCACTGCAGAGATCCTGCACTGCCTGGGGAACGCAGGGAATCCCCCCAAAATGTTGATTTTTGTGCCACAGCAATGAAATGGGAGGACTCCCTGCGCCCTGGGGAGCAGCAAACTGACACTGAGTACAACCACAGCCCTCCTCCAGGGTGGAAAATCATCACTGAAATAGGAAATATCCCTGCAGCAGGCTCCTTTGTGGACTCTTGCTGTATTCTCGACTTAATGGTTTTCTTGAGGGTTTTGCAGCAGAATTAAAATAACAATAATAATTGAAAAAAATGGTGTTTGCTTACACACTGATCAAACTAGCAGAGAACTCTGTGTGCCTGTATTTTCAGCTGGAGGAAAAAAAAAAAACCACTGAGAAGATTCAATATTTATGTAATGCTTTATGGAAGTTCAATGGAAAAATCCAATATAATTTCCCAATTAAAATCACCTGCTAGTTGACTTACATCCATTACTATTATCTCAAGCCACTGTATACTGAACCTATTCACACAATAGTGTTATGTGAACATGCACAGGTTAAAAAATTAGTAATTACTGTCTAGACAATTCACTGTTAGCTATAGTTGAGTGAATATAATGAATAATGTATTTGATTAATTTTGCATTCCTTTTCCTCTTTGCGAATTGATCGTGCCCATGGAAAACTTGAAAACGTGCTCATTTATCAGAGTTATTTTCTGTGAATAATTCTTAGCCTGAACATTTTTTTCCACAAAACAAACTATTCTTACTTGTGGACTGAAATTCTCATTTGGGGATAGAAATTATGGAAACCACTGGGGTTGTTTTTTTCCTTTTTGCTTAAGCAGATCATCATGGAAATAGCAGCAATGTTAAAGTGCTTTATGAAAAGAGAACCCAGGCAGTTTGATGCTCATTTTGTTGTATAAACCACATAATTAAGAAAATTTATGAAACTTAGAAGCAATAACTGATACTTAATTTTAAGCTACAGATAAAGGGGGGAGTCCATCATATTTACTTTGAGTTTAAACCCCACAAGGAAAGGGGGGAAATAAGAAATAGCTGAGCTGGGGGAGCACTGGAGAAGGGACTTGCAGGAGTTCACTGTCCCGGGGCAATCACACCTCACAGGGCTGGGGGGTGGCTTTTCACAGAAACCAGATAATGGTAAATATTCCAGATTTCTACGGGCAGAGCTGGATTTGAGCTGCCAATCCAAAGGCAAAGACTCGACAACCATCACAGCTCCCCGTTCCCACATGGAATTTCATAGAATGTTTTTCCCTGGGAAATTTGCTCTCATTAGGTGAGCTCCAAAATGGAGGCTGAGACAACAGGGGGCTTTGACTCTGCAGCAGATCAAATGCATTTGGACATCCACACACTCAGGAATAAATGACTCAGTAGTGAGAGACAGAGACCAAAAATGCTCTGCTTGCCACTTGCCTTCACAGCAAGGCTGTTAACCCATGCCTGGCACTCCAGGATGCTGCAGGCTCCAAATGTGGCCCCACACTTTCTTTCTATCCAACTTCATTCTCATGGCTCCTCCTCTTTTGCAGGGCCAAGCCAACACTGGAGGAATTATCTTGCTCCTGACCACAAGGAGACAAGAGGAGGGAGAAGGGGATGTGGAGGAATGGGGATGGATGAAGTTTGATTTTTTGGGGTTGTGCTTTCTAACTTTTTCCTTCCACGCTCGACAGCAGCCTTACAGGGGACACAGCACAGGCAGCAACAGCAAACACTGGCTGTGATTGGTGTGGGAGTCAGGGCAAGGAATTGAGGAGGGCAGGAATTAGGAGAGCAGGAATTAGAAGAGAAGAAATTAAGGGGGGCAGGAGTTGAGGGCAGGAATCAAGAGAGAAGAAATTAAGGAGAGCAGGAATTAGAAGAGAAGGAACTGAGGAGAGCAGGAATTGAGGAGGGCAGGAATTGACGGGAGCAGGAATTAGGAGGGCAGGAATTAGAAGAGATGGAATTGAGGAGGGCAGGAATTAGAAGAGACGGAATTGAGGAGAGGGCAGGTTTGGGTCCTCTCCCAAGCACCAGCACAGCAACCTCACCAAGCTGCTCTCATGGCACTGAGGTTTTGGGCAGTGATATTCCCAGCTGTGGAAAGCAGCTGGAATGATGAGAGCTGTTGCCATTCCAGGGCATTTACCAGCCCACAATTCCAAGGTCTCAGAGATGACGCAAAATCCTGTTAAATTCTCCCCATCTTGGTTCCCACGTTTGTGTGATGCCAACATTTCACCCCTTGAAACTCCCTGGATCTGTTTCTTCCCCTCCAGCCACAGCAGTGACTGCATTTACTCCCTCTGGAACACCTGGAATGGATGGAGTTTGAAAGATGCTGGATTTTGATANAATATAATATAATATAATATAATGTTATATTTTTACATATATACACACAAAACAAAGTTAACTTATGTAGAAAGGACTCATCTTTCTGTGCATCTAATAAACACAGGCTGACTACCAAATATTCCTAATAATGCTTCCTCTCCAGCTAGCAGAACAGCTCAAAAACAAACATAATTTTGTTCCTGTGTGTCCATTATATGCGTGTGCTGATTTAATTAAGAGTAATTTCAGTATCTCGGAGATTTCTTCTCTGTTTTACAAATGATGCCCTCTTGATGAGGGCTTTGGTTCGAATTACTGGCCAATCAGCTGTGGTCCAAGACTGGAATGTTAATTGGCAATAAAACCAGAGTGAGCACACTGGAAAAACTTAGAGATGAGCCGAATTCTCGGGTTATTGTTAAGGGACACGTGGAGGTTTTGAGGCAGACCAAGTGAAAGCTTTGCAGCTCCCTGCAGCACAGTGCAGGGTGCTGGCAGTGCTGTGCCCTGCTCACAGCCCTGGAGGGAGGCTCTGCCCTTCCCTCTGGCCATCACCCCGGCAGGAGGGTCCCTGTGCCCTCATTCCTGCCCTGCAGGAGCTCCCACCACTCCTGATCCTCTCGAGGAATCCCTCCCTGAGCCCCTGAACTCCCAGCAGCAAATTGGTCATAAAAGGAAGCCGACCTAAGGGAGCAGAGGTATCCCCCAGCTCGGCAGAAGACGCCTCTCAGCATTTCCCTCTGCACATTTATTATTGGAAACACTCACTCCTAACGAGGATTTAGTGCCTGTGCACCCCTGGAGAGGATTCTCTAAGAATAGTAACTGTCCACACGGATCAAAGAGCCCTGAGATCATCCTGGCTGCAGCAGGGGCTGGGTGTCCTCCTACCCTTGATTTATGGGCAGCACGTTGCCTCCTCCAAACCCGGCTTTATTTAGAAACCCCTCACCAGCAATGCTCCAGATACCTCATCAATCAATCCCAAATCCCAGCCTCTTTTCCAAAACAGCCCTGTGTGGTACAGAATGGAGGCACCATCAGCCTGATCTTCACAAAGAGCTGTCTCCAGAGCTCTGCACCTTTAGGAAGAAGGCAGGGCAGGAAGAACAGTGTCTGTGCCAAAGGGATTTCAATCCCAGGAGCAGCATTGGGTGGAAGCAGGGGGACAGGAAACATGTGGTGCTGGGAGCAGGAGGGGCAGGAGAAATCCCCTTGGTGTGTCCCTGGTGTTGCTGGCCTGAGTGATCACAAATTAGCTCCAAAACTGCATTTTACAGCAAGGAACAGAGGAACAGAGGAACACCAAGGCCAGACTTGGGACATCCCAGCCACGCTTAGGCCACACTTAGGCCACAAACTTAATACACAAACTTAGGACACAAATTTAGGACATGGCACAGACAATCCTGGCCCATCCCTGAGCTGGGGAATGCTCTAAGGACAAAGATGGGATAGAAAAAGCCAACTTGTGTGGGCAGATCACTGTAATTTGGGGAGCACACGTGTTGCTGGGAGCAGGAGGGGCAGGAGAAATCCCCTTTGTGCGTCCCTGGTGTTGCTTGCCTTGGGTGATCATGAATTAGTTCTAAAAATGCATTTTACAGCAAGGGCAAAGAGGAACAGCGAGGCCACACTTAGGCCACAAACTTAGGGCACAAATTTAGGACATGGCACAGACAATCCTGGCCCATCCCTGAGCTGGGGAATGCTCTAAGGACAAAGATGGGATAGAAAAAGCCAGTTTGCAATGCTGGAATGGACTTCAATCCACAGGGCAATCCCCTGGATTCATCCAAACTGCAAACAACTGATAATGTGTGGGCAAATCTCTGTAATGTGGGGAGGTTCAAAGTGACTTCCAGGAGGTGGATTAGTGGGAAATGCTGCCTGGAGGACTCGATCCTAAAGGGTCTGGAGCATTTGGCATCAGCCTTCTCTGCGCGTTCATGAATATTTTTGGACTCTGATTGTAACGAGTATCAGCAAGTGTATCAAATTTCATGAAAAGCAAATTATTGGTTCACAGTGGAATAACACGGTGCTTTACTCAAGCAGGCATAAAACATGAGGATGAAAACCTCATATAATCTCCAGCTATTGTCATTCAATGTTTATCATCCAACACAGCAGAATACAATTCTTATCTTTGATGGATGTGGCACACAATAGCTGTTTTCTTGAGTGCATCATAAATATTAATAGTATTCACAGAGCTCCTTAAAATTTGTCATGTCACATTGCTTTCATGGAAACATTCAAAATGCCATTATTTTTGTCCCACCAACGGCATATTTTCCTTTAGTTTCTTTCTTTTCCACTCTTGAAATTAAATGGTAGAGGATGTTTAACTGAGCGGAGGGAAAGAAGGGATAATGGTTCACATTGAGCCATTCCAAAACCTACTTCAGATGCCCAGAATTAGACTGGAAGAGGAGAAAAAAACGTGATATCCTTGGGAAAACACAGTCCAGTTAAAAATGAGACACTTGATGAAATTGAAGAGATTTGTCTGGAATTTCATTTTTGGAAGAACGCTGAGGAAGAACGCTGACATCATCAAAACATCCCTGGTCTGTCATGTTCAGAATGGGACATTTCCACCTCAGGAAAAAGAAATGCTTTTTTTTCCCCCCAGAATAGAATATTTGTGCATTATTGTGTACATCCTGGGCTGCACCCAGAGCAGTGTGGGCAGCAGGTCAAGGGGGATAATTCTGCCTCTCTGCTCTCCTGAGATCCCACGTGGAGAGCTGCACCCAGCCCTGGGACCAGCAGCACAAGGACCTGGAGCTGCTGGAGAGCCCAGAGGAGGCTCCAGCTGGGCTGGGAGAGCTGGGAATGTTCCCCTGGAGAGCAGAAGGCTCCAGGGAGAGCTCAGAGCCCCTTGCAGGGCCTAAAGGGGCTCCAGGAGAGCTGGAGAGGGACCTGGGACAAGGGATGGAGAGACAGGACACAGGGAATGGCTTTGAGCTGAAAAAAGGAGATTTAGATGGGATATTGGGACGGAATTCCTGGCTGGGAGGGTGGGAAGGTCCTGGGATCGAATTCCCAGATTTGCTGTGGCTGCCCCTGGATCCCTGGAAGTGTCCAAGGCCAGGTTGGACAGGGCTTGGAGCAGCCTGGGACGGTGGAAATGTCCCCATGGCAGGGGTGGCACTGGATGGGCTTTAGGGCTCCCTCCAACCCAGTCCATTCTCTGATTCTATGATTTAATCATAGAATCATTCTGTGGTTCAATTCAAGTTGAACCAAACGCTCCAGTTCTACCAAGAAGGAGGTTTTGTCTGCTGTTAACCAGCTTTGATGGCTAAAATGGCTTTTCAGGCTGTCTGATCACAACGCAAGCTGAAATCCCCTGGCCTTGTCCAGCCCCTGTGGACGTTCCTCACATCTACTCCCCACACATTTCCCTCCCAGGGTGTCTCAGAGTCAAAGCCTTCCCCTGGTCAAACTTACTAAAACCTTCAGTGCTTTGTGTTTTGGTTGATGTGTTGCAAGAAATCTTTTAAAATTTCATCTTTCTCCATAAAATTCACCCCGTGGTTTTTTTTGGAGCAGCCTGACAAAACAAAACCATTTAATTCTCTACGACAATTAATTTGGAGATGGGAATAATTGTACAAGATCCTATCTGTGCTACAGAGACACAAAACACTCGCTATGGGCACGGGAAATAAAGTTACACAAAAGAAGAATCTCTTTTCTTCCTATTCTGTACTCTCTCCACAGTAGTTAATTTGCCCTGAGTATAAAACCAATCCTTCCAATGTGGGATTTTAGGAAAGCTCAAGGCTTCAATCCTGCTGCCATTAATCAGTGTGAAAATTCACCCTGAAATCTGTGATCTGGGAGCCACAGATTCCAGTTTTATTTCAGGACAATGTTGATAATCCCTAATATTTCTGGGATGAAGATCTACTCTAGATTGAATTTGCATTTAAAATTGTTTTTTTCTATGAAATGGTGAATGTTGGGAAGGACAAAATCCCATTCTGGGCAGGTTCCTTTGCATGCAAAGTACAACAGAAAGGGACTGTCAAAAAGGAACTGCAAAGCCAAAGGTCAAAGTGATTTCAAGTAAGAAATATGCATTAAGTGCAATGGATAAACACATAGGGGACAATTTTGCACATAAATGCATTTAACCAACTTCTGAAAGACATTTAAATCATCTGGGTTTGCTAGAAATGACTGCTCTTATCCTGTTTTTTTTAAAGCTTCAGAATCAAGTGGGTTTGGTTTTTATACCCAACCCCAGAGCAAGCAAGGAAAAAGCTGGTAAAGCTTTTCCCTTTTAGTTTCAGGTGCAGGTGAGCTGCTTGGTAAGTCTGGCCCAGCTTCCACCTTGGACTGAGTGTGCTCCTTTAGTTGGTGTCTGAACATAAATTCCATTAGCAAACCATGATTTCTGTAGGGGAAACAAACCCTTTAAAGCTTTTTTCTCAAACAAATCAGCCAAGTGTTGCACCCAGCAATCCCACTTCAGCCTCAGTCATGGAAATGGGCACCTTTAAGGACAATTTTTTCTGTGTTTTCTTTTCTGGCAGCAACCAGAAATGCAATTATCCAGCCTCCCATTTAAAGGAAACCTCAGCAGAGCAGGCCCAGCCATCTGTGTGAGTGACTCACAACGTCAGGAAACCACGACTCGACCAAGAGCTCCCATTTTTGGGGAGAGGAAACAAAATTCCTGAAGACACAGTTCAAATACTTGTAGGAAAGAGAGCAATGTTTGAGGCCGAGGGGCGCAGAGTCCTGGGGAAATATTGATTGTTGCTTTTGGAATGATGGCAGTCTGGGACTCACAGTTCCCTTCCTCCACGAGAGAGGATTTGCAGCACGGACATCCCGAAGGGCAGGGCCTGTCACCGACCAAACCATCATTTTCCCAGACAAGAAGACAATGCCAGGTGTTCTTTATTTATTATTAAATCTATTCTTCCTCAAGCCTTCTTATAAAAACCAGTAACCATACATCTCTTCAATGTCTTATCCTTTACTTTAACTAAGTTCCTGGTTGCCTGGAAACTCTCTAAAGACCTGGATTTAAGGGTTTTTTTCTCTTTTTTCTTTATATTTTTGCCAACTTTAGTTAGATAACAGATTAATTAAATCACAGGTTTTTGTGACAGAAACCTGGATGACAGACTCAGAGCTGGGGAAGTGTTTGTTTCTTGCATCCCAGGAGTGTCAGACTCCACTGACGACCTTGCTGCCAGCAACTTTCCCCAGCTATGGAAATTGCAGCTTATGTCTGCTTTTAGATCAAGAGCAATGACTGAGAATTCTGGAGTTATATCATCACTGGACAGAACAGATTTATCTGTGCTATCAGTTTCTGTAATTAGCAGGACGTCCACTTCCACTTTGCAAGATTACCATATCACATTTTTATATTAAGACAAATCAAGCTGTCTAGTTCAGCTCCAACTTTAGAATGTTCTGCTGGACCTTCTGGATGCCTCAAACACACCTTCTGCTGCATCAGACACCAACCAGACTCACAACTCCCATCCTATTTCAATGCCATCAACCGTGTTTGAAAATAATCACCTGCTGTGTTTAGAGTCAGCAATGGTAACAGCAGACAGAAGAAGAATATCAGATTTTCCCCCTGATATTCAGCAGCAAAAAAAACAGAGGAGCCAAAAAGAGCTCTGGCTGTGCTTTCCTCACCTCGATCTGTTATTCACAGAATAAAAATATTCCTGATATTCACCTTGTTCTGCTATTCCTCACCAGATCTGTTACTCTGCTGAGTTTGATGGGAATGGATCACCTTTAATTTGGGGAAATGAGTCCCATTTGTTAAACTGTGGGCCGGATATTTCTGGCCCTGAGAGATTTTATCCTGCTGGCAGCTGATAACTTTTTCCCAAGGAAAAATTTCTCAAGAAAGCTTCTTCTCCAAACAATCCTGGCAAACAACTCTCCTTTCTCAGAACAATCTTTCTCCAGGTGGTGTTTTGCTGTTTCTCTGGTTTAACCCATGGGATCAGAGAGGTGTCGTTCCTGTTCACCAACTGTGTTCAGTCTGGGTGGGAACACCTGATAAAAGGCAGTGAGAATTAGACAATAAAGGCTTTTTTCTGTGCTCTTTGCCTTCTGAAATATTTGGAGTCTCTCATCTTTCTTTCTTGTCCTACAACGACATTAACCTGGACAGCAGATGTTGGCAGAATCAACTAGCAGAGATGTTTATCACCAACAAGAAGAGGAGAGAAGCTCCCAGGAGCAAAGGGGCTGATGTTTGCACCTGACAGTGGATCCTGGAATTCAAACTGAACAGATCCTCAGAGTTTGTGCCTCACAGGAGGACGGTGCAGCCACAAACCTGCCTGGATCTCCAAACTTCCCTCCTCAGCAGCTTTCAGAGCCATTTCTACCACTAAAACCTCTCAACAGCTTTTTATCTCAAGAGGTTATGACAAAAAACCTCACATAAAACTAAATATTCCTTTCACTCTCTTCCAAAGAAACCTCCAGGAGTCAAATATTGCAGCTTCTATTTAGTCCTCCCATCCCTGCTTTTTTACCTGAATTAATTCAGCCGAAACAAAACAAGAGTTTCGGTAACAAAACAAGAGTTTAGGTGACAAAACAGCATTTACAGTCTTCAAAGCCACTCATCCCTGCTGTCACTTGTTCTTGAAGGTGTGAATTCTACCTCTTTTCTAACAAAAATAGTTTTTAGAGATAATAAGCAAGAGCACTGTAAGATTAAGTGTTTTTAGAAGCACCTTTAAGAATATAAAAAGGGACTTAGAAGTCATTCAGAAACACGCAAAATTAAATAAAAGTGACTTCATTTCCATTTAATTTTCTATTCTCATCAAGCTTAGTTTATTCAGGTCTGATTAATTAATGTCTGCAAAGAGTTCTGAAAATACAAAACACTACACAAATACTAAATAATAATAGAGTACTTAAGGAAAAGCTCATTTGTTAATTTGCATGGAGTTTTAGGAATTAGCATTCATTTGTTTCCCCTGTGCAAGCAGGCCCATCCAATCCCTTTTAGCTCTTTTAGTAGAAAATACTTTGGCAGCTACAGGATGATGAATCTTTATGTATTTTATGTGTTTCAGGTCACAGAAAATTGCTGAGACTGGATGTTTCAGCCACTGGGAGCTCAAGGAGTTGGGCAGAACAGTGAGGTGGTGCAGAAAACAGGTTCTCCTCCAACATGAAATTTTGGTTTCGTTTCTCTCCTTATTGCGGAAGTTTTATTTATTTACACACGCCGAATTCATTGAATATGGCCATAAATACAGCTGAGATTTATTATAAGAGGATTATTCCAATTGAAATGGATCATTTGGAAATTAAAGTTTTTGTTTTGCAGGGTTTCCCAGCTGATTTCTCCACTGGAAAGAAATTTTCCTCCTTCATGTCACTGTGGTGCACGTTCCTGTGCCAGTGCTGGTGCCATTCCAAGAATCTTTCCTTGGTTCTGGTCGTGCCAGTGGTCATGCAGAGGAAAAACACCAATCTTTGGTGTGATAGAAAGAAAATCAGCACAGATCAACTCAGAAAGGAAGGGCAAATGTTCATGAGGAAACCAGTAAAAAAGGGTGGGTGCTTCTGAGAGAAGGAACATCCTCTGGCTGTTTCTTTGGTTTTACACCCGAATTTCCCCACTGAAACCCCTGTTCCTGTGTAAAGCTCTGGTACTAAAAACCCCATCAGGCCCAAACACAGGCCAAAGGTCCCTTCCAGAAAAGCTGCCTCTGATTTGACCAGGAGATATTTGCATTTTTCAAATAAATGATCAGCCTCAAGCTTTCTGCACGGGTACACCTTAAACCTGCTGGACACCTCCATCTCCAGGAAGTATTTTATCCTTTATCTTCAGGAAGTTGTTTCATCCTTTCTGTGCAACTCAAACCAGACCTTTTATTAAACTGATCCTTTGCAGCTCACTGGGCTATTTGGCTCTTTTGGGGAAAAGCAGAGCAGCAAACAAACAGTCCAGTTGTTTGGTTTAGCAGTGAAATTTCCCACACATGCAATGCTAATTTATTTCATTGCAAATGTCCCCACTAATGACAACATTTACCCTCGGAGCACGGGCACGGCAGTCCCATTCATCCCGGAGAAGACAACGGCTCCAGAGGAGCCATTTCCATCCACCAGGCCAATAACCCACAAACGGGGAAGGATTTTCACAGAAGACCCAAATGGTTTCCAAGGAGCCATTACGGCACATCAGGTAAATAAAATATTATTGAAATGTATTTTTTTTTGCATTTAAATCACTTGCAGCAGGTGCATAGGAAGCAGCTTATAATAAAAAGGCTGCCATTCCCTGGAATACTAACGAGGATCAACGGAAACATTCAGGGGAAGGGGAGCAGCAGCAGGTTCTTACCATGGCAAGAGAATGATTCCCACAAAAATAGTCAGGAAAAGGGAGCAGCAGGAGGTTCTTACCATGGCAAGAGGAACAATTCCCATAAACAGGAGAGCAGCAGCAGGTTCTTACCATGGCAAGAGGAACAAGTCCCATAAACAGGAGAGCAGCAGCAGGTTCTTACCATGGCCAGGGGAACGATTCCCACGAACATGGTGCGGCTGACGAAGATCTCGGAGACCACGAGCTCGCTGACGGAGTCGTCCCGCGGGTATTCCACCTGCCAGGTGATCTGCTGGGCCCCCTCCGGGCTGCTGGCGTTGTCGATCTCAAAATCCATCTGCAGGATCTCGTAGGAGGTCATGTTTGCTCTGGAAAACAAGGCAGAATTCCCCACGGCGTCACTGGGAGGTCGATGACAAAATGGATTTTTGTTTCTCTTCCCTACTTGCTGGAAGTTTTGCCATTAAAGTCAACCTGCAGGCTTGAGACACTGACAGAAACCTAAATAAAACTGCTCACGGGCAACTGCAGAACTTTCTAAATAAGGTGAAACTGTATCTCTTAGTTTCCTGAAATGGAGGCATTTTCCCCATTAAACTCATGAATTCATTCTCCATAATTACAATGAACCTACAGAATAAGCCAGAAACCCTTGGAAAAGCATTGCACAGATGTTGCTAAATTATTTAATATACCATTATTATAATTCTGATGCTGCAAAACAACACAGTACTTGGCCATTCCTCATGTTCTAGCAGAAATGAACTCTCATGGAGGGAAAAGAAGTGTTTCAAACCCAAACTGGTCTTTATCTCAGTGAAAAAATGGATTTGCAGAAATTATACATGACAATAAATGAGGGGTAGATTATCCCTATTTTCAATTCATGACAACATTCTCCTCGTCAGTGGTGCAGACTTGTAATTATATGGCAATCATATATTTCTCATCTGGAAATAAAAGTTTAAAAGTAAAGAAATGGATGTAAATGCGCAGCATTCAGAACTGAATTTAAGGATTACTTCTGCTTCCTTTCTCAACAACAATTCTTATCACTCTTCTCAGGTCCAAAGCCATGTAAATATTAATAATTAATCCTCAGGTTAGAAAAACAAATCTTGTTTTTGTGTTACCGAGAAGCAAACAGACACCAAGACTTAACCAACTGCTCTTGGCTTATCCACAGCCGGGATCTGTTTAGAAAACAGCCCTTTGCTCATCCAAACTTCCCCAAAAAAGGAGGTGTTTTATAAATCATACAAAGTTTACACAAAGAATACAAGTTCCTGCCCAAGACAGACCCTGCAGAGTGGAGAGGGGATGGAAAGGCTCTGATTGCAGAGCCAGCTGCTGCTTCTGTTGGAGAAACACCTGATTTTATCAACGCTGCTGAAGTTTTGGGGTAAAATGTGAATTTTCTCTACGTCAGGCCAATGGTCCGTTCATTATCTGTGTCCTTCCCCAGGGCAGCCATTCCAAGAGCTGTGCTCACAGGAAGTTTTAGCTGCTGCTGCAGACAACACAGACTTAAAACATCCTTTTTCCTCTTCCCAAATGCACAGAGGCAGAATCTGGGTTTGCCATATGTTTTTGAAGGAGAATTGTAAAGGGGGAAAAAAATCTGAGCGGGAATTATTGATTTTTCCGTTTTCTTTCTGACAACAAACAACCTAAACATATGCTTCAATGCCTGGAGGATAAATATTTTCCACACTGAGAGAAGATAATATCCACCTCCAGGCAAAACTAGAAGCTATTAATGCATCTTTTGTGTGGCCAACCAGACAACCAGCAAAAACCTTTTAAGATAAATTTTATTACATAACAATAGGGATGTAATTAAACCATTTCTGTTAAAAACATAAACTCAACTTCTTCATAGTTTTTTGTGTACCACCTCCAGCAGTTTGTTTTATCTAAATTGCATAAAATTAATTTCCTCACAACACGGAACTAAAATGTAGATATGAGGTTTACACTAACTAGGGATTTAGATATTGGGCCTGTCAAGGTATGTTTAGGTCTGCAATTTCACTGCAGTCTGCTCAGGCCAGTAGTTGCCACTCACAAAAAACACCCAGGAGTGGTTTCAAACTGAGAACAAAACCACCAGTGGAGGATTTGGGTACAGAGGCACCAATTAAAACCAGGTCAGGTTAGTCTGCAGTGACAAATCCATTCCATGGCTCTCCCTGACTGGCATTTCTTTGAGTTCAGTCCTGTTCCTTTCGTGTTTTTCTTTTCACACATCCAGAAAGAAACCACCACAGTGGGTTTATATCTTATCCATCGACCTTTCTCAGGTACAGCTGCATTAACAGATGAACAAAAATGAAGCTGTCCTCCCACGTTTCCATCCTGGCTCCAAAGAGAATCCTTATTACCACTTGGAAAAACAACACCAAAGGTTTGTCACAGGTTTTCTGCTTTGTCTCAGTGGCCAGTGATGTTCCATGACACATTAATATTGATTAAAGGAGGCTCCACTTCCCTCTTGGGCTTCTGCTGGAGGAGATGGCCTTGAACCATCTCTCACCTCCAGAGCCTCCCCTGAGTGCACAGCTTTGGCAAAGCAGGATTCAGCTTGCTGCACTCTTATCCCCCAGCAGGTGAATGAATTTTTTCTCTAAAATTATGGTCTTCCTTTGTCGTCTTCAGAGATTCAGCCTTGGAGCAAGGCCAGGTGCTGTGGTATCTGGGACACCGAGTACCCCACGGATGAATTCACCCTCTTTGTTCCGAGCTTCTTCCCAGGTTACAGCTGTAACAAACTCATGATAAAACCTGAAAAGTGAATTTCTTTCATGTTCAGACTAGTGTTCACCTACTGCTGCATCTCTTATCCTACAGAGGTTTCCTGGTAGAAAGGCTGGTATTACATTCATAATTCTTGCAATTTATTAACCATCCTCTGTAATACCGTGTGCGAGACCACTGCCTTCTCCTACTGAAATGGATGGAGGTTGCTGAAGTAAAACCAGAGATAAATTAAACCATAATCAAGACCTCAAATGTCAGCATTTACTTATGTCAGCTCCATTAGCTGATAAATTCCCATCCCCACACCTGCATTTCAATGTGTCTCCTGGCTGTGCAGCACATCACTGTAACCCTTTCTAAAAGCAGGTTGTTGCACTCTGCCGTGGCAAACCTCCAGCTCTGGGGCTGATTTGTAACTGGGGGTCAGAACCTTGGTCTTGGTAGCCACTGTCCATCTGGTGACGACAAAGTGCATAAAATTAATTGTAATAAATAAAATAATTAAAATCCACCAGCAGAGAAGACAAGGCCTGTCACTCCCACTGTTATCAGCCATTAAACCCCCTCAAACCAAACTTTATCCCATCAAGATTTTTTTTCAGCTTTTCCTGGAGACTCATTTCATTTTCCTCTTAAATAAGTTTGTGCTCTTGGGGAGAGTCTGATGGAATCCAAGGACTATAAATCACTTCTCCCTTCCATATCTTTCCTCTCTTTTTAGTTAAATATTTCTATTGTCCAGCGAAGTTTTTTCCCCGGTTTAGGATTTTGCCAAACTCTAGTTTAGAGAAGCAATGAAAAATAAAAAGTCAAAATTACTTTTATAAAAAAAGATTATTTCCTGCAAGCACAAGGAAAAGACCTTATAATTTTAGGCAGCTGGCATGCTTGCTAATAAGTCCATTTCTATGGAAATGAGTTCATAACTATTAATTTTGCCTGCTCCTGATCTATTCTTGATGAGCCTTTCAAATTTAGAAAAGCGCTTCATGATTCTCTCAATTTGGTAATTACTAACTCCCTTTGATGAATCCAGCCCAGTGTTTCAGACATGAGACATTCATTACACATTTTTCTCTCTGGTGAGAGGAGAAAAAAAAAAAACCCAACAAAAAACCCCATGGGTCTTTTTGGATTTATTTCCTCTCACAAACTCCTGTAAGTAGGTCCTCTTCTTCAAGTGGTGATTGATAATCCTATTTGCCTACCTTCACCATCCTGCCTCTGCTGGGGGCTGGAAGAACGCCCAAATCCTTGAGATTTGTGCACAATCTCCCATTGTCTGGCCTCGTCTCTGTCCGTATTATCTGCCCTCCTCTCTGCCTGGTGCATTTACAGTGCCCCAAAAAGCCCAGCCAAGCTTTGTCCCAGTCCCAGCCCTTATTCCACACCCAGAATTTGGGAACTGTGGTTGTGATCCCACTCTGGAGTGGAGTTTGAGCTCAGAACGGCAAATCCATCCCAAAGAAACCCAACTGGAGTCCAACCAGCTCCAGGGTAAAGGAGTTATCAGGGCAGGGAAGTGTTGCTGAGTCCCAGAGCTTCCCCAACACACACGTCCAGTGGTTACGTGGAGCTGAGGTTTATTTTTACAAAATAAGAGATCACTGTGAGTGCCCAGCACAGCTCTGACTGAGAGGTTTTAACCAGCACCACGAAATCACCTGACACTGAAATAACAACAGATTGAATTTGTCCGAGCCCAACGTGGAATTATTGAATTAACGGAATGATACTCAGTGACTGACTTCATGGCAGCAGCGACAGCATAACCCGTTTGTATTTACCTTAAATAAACAAAGTTATTCACAACTGAGAAAGATTTGCATTGCTGACCAAGCTGGAAGGCCTGCCCTGTGTGTTTGGGGAGAGAATGAGAGAGGCAGGGTGGCATTTCAGGCCACTCTGCAGTGCCACACCGAGCTCTGCTGGCTCCCACTCACGGGTCAGCAACAATTGAGTTGATAAAAGTCACACCCTTCTATTACTGCACTCGGCTGTTACAGGAAATCACGAGCTCCATTCACTCATAAAATAACATTTTCAGTAAGTGGCAATCTGCTTATGAGGCTCGCAGCAGTGTAAACAATGCCCTCAAAAACGGAGCAGACGTGAGGTGTTGGAAAATAATAAATGTGGGGTATCGTGTCGCTTGAGAGTCCTTTCCAGGCTGATAATGGCCAATTCTTACTCTGACAAATTGTAACCGAATTCAATAAGAATTCAGTGACCTTAAAATTACCAAGGTACATTAGTTTATAAAATACTTCAGTGAAAAAATTCTCACTCCTTTGATCTCAAGAGGATTAATCTTGTAAGTATGGTTTACTGAAGAGCAAACACTTACAAGAGGAGGCTTTTCAAAAACTGATTGGAAATGCTCGAGACCCTAATTTCCTGCCGAAGTCAAACGAAGCAGCAGATGGCCAGGACCTCTCAGGGAAAAGATCCAGACTAAAGGCCCTGACCTTCTCCCCCTGAGGAAATTAAGATCCTCGCAGGCCGAGATGAAGGAAATGAAAGCAAATCCCTTCCAAGGGCAGCGTGCAGTTTGTAAATGATGAAGATTTGCACATTGCCAGCCCTTCTGCCTTGCTGGGTGCTGCCCTCCTGCCCGGGGCCACCTCCCGACAGGAGCTGCCACCTCCACACCTGGGGGTCTTCCCACAGCTCCAACATCCCCCAGCACCTCTCTGAGGTGTTACACACCAGCCTTGACTTGATAAAGGATGCCAAAACCGAAACCTTTTCCTCCCAGAATGAATAATTCTGATGAGGCTGTAAGGGCACAAAGCTGCTGGCTAACAGAGAACTTGCTGCGTTGTCCATGTTTTTTCCCAAACGTTGTTTTGGTGCCTGGTTTTGGTTTTCTTTCACTGCCATAAAAATTCATGTCCTTGACAGAGGTACAGGAAAAGAAAATGGCCACAGAGGATAAACCCAAGCTGCTAAATCCATTAAGAATGTATGGATTGATACAGCATGTTTCAATAATCCAGTAAAAGCCATGAAAACAACAAGAAAATATTTTTTTGTTCAAAACTCACCACCAAGACCAGGTATTATGATGTTATTTTGCTTAGCCAACATTTTCCCACAACTGAAAACAATAAATCTAGATAATGAGCAAACCTTTTAAGCTCCTCAGCTTCTCCACTGCCAATTCACAACTGTGCTGCTCACTAACAATGTGCAATAACTTCCACTTTATTTGATTTTATCAACATCATCATGACAACCCTGGAGACAACCGAGACAATTGCTTCAATTATTTTTATTTGCTTGCACCCTTGTGACAGTGCACAGAAATGCTTCTGGTAAAAGAGTCCTCAGATACTCTTTAAGTCAACCTTTAACAAAACAACTTTTAGGACTGAACTCAGGGTGGGGGTAATTGGTGAGCTCCATTGCTGGGCCCATTTGTACCTTTGTCATTACTCTCCCCTTCTGGAACAGCATGCAATCTTTTGGGGCTTAAAAAAAGCCTTTTGATTGCACTGGAATATTTTTCTGACTCCTATTTAGAACTTCTTTATTGCTGCGTCGTGTATTTCTTAAAATAAAGATTCTCTGTCAGGAGGAAGCGTCTTGTTGGGAAACACAACAAAAACATCCACGGAGAAACCGGGGCCAGGGTTTAGCTGATGGTGGATGCAAATATAGAGGGAGCCATTGTTGTTTAAAAAATAAGAATGATTTTATGATGAATAAAATGCTGAAACCTATCCAATTAATAAATATCAGCAGCCCAAATGGTGCTTATAATTTTTCTTTAACCATTGTGAAATTCTTACATTTTTACATGCCATAATCACACGGTCTATTTTCAACATTGCTGTGAAAGCAGCTGAAATGTATTATAAAGCAGAGAAGAATTTTTAAATAACCAATGGCTGAAAATTAAAGACAATAAACTCAGTGGCACGAGAAGCTCTTTGCAGTGCAGGAACTCGCTCACAAAGATCTCTGCAGACTCTCCAAAGGTCTTTAAAAGAACCAGAGTGCAGCTCAGGGAGCCTGGATGACCCAAGGCATGGGGAACTTCAGCCAAGCTGAGTGTAAAGAACACAGAAAACATTTCGCCTCAGGGAAAACACAGGGGAGGGACAGGGGCATGCAGAGATAGGAAACACTCCCTAGAAATCCCTGGTGACACGGGGCTGTCCCTATTGCCACCACACAGGCAAACACTTGAATTTCCTGGCCACCCTTGACCCAGCTCCTCCAGTGTCCCCACACCAGGCACCAGCCCAGCACAGCTGGAGATGCTTCATCCAGAGCCTTGCTCTTCCTCAGTAATCCATAAAATGGGAGACAGACAACAGTTTAATTTGTAATCTATAAAATGGGAGACAGACAACAGTTTAATTTATCTGTGCCTCTCCCAGAGTTACTGTGAGCCTCAGGAGTGATTCTACAGGGCAGCTCCTGAACATGCACGGTCACGTGGGGCTCTTGAGTTTTGTATTTACCAAAACTCACAGAACTTCCTCAGCTTCCCAGGCAGGGATGAGACCTGGGGGAAGTGAGCTGGAGACACCCTGACCTGTCTCCAGCAAGATTCCTTGACATTTTAAACACTCCACTATTTACTATTTTAATATTAGCATGAGGCGATCAGACTTTTCCCTATGCACCAATCCCATGAGAAAAGAAAAGCCCTCCTAGAACTAGGAGGAAGCTCCTTGCACTCCAGTTGCTGTTCTGATTTCAGAATTACAACTGAGGCTGACAGCTGAACCTCCCTGGGGAGAAAAATCCACCAGAGGGGATCTGGAGATGCAAATTCCCCAGGCTCTGAATTTCTGAATGAAAGCAGAAGGGAACGGAGCTGCAGCCTGTGACACTGAGCACACCTGGAGTGCTGCAGGACACCCAAAACAGGCACGTGGGGCTGTCCCCCTGAGCATTCACAGAGTCCCATTGAACACGTGTGAGCTCAACCCTTTGCCCAATGGGCAGGCTGTGGAAATGACTCAGTAACAGAATGCCAAACAGCAAAGACAATGGGAAATTAAAAACCAGTCCATGTTTTCCTTTCTACAGCTTGCCAAGGCTGCACAGAACTCACAGGTCTGCTGGAGAAGCTGCTGTGATGCCATCTTCAATAAATAATTAAACAAAAAAGAAATCAAAATAGGGGCACGGCAAGAATTACTTTACTCCTCCTACATTCTCTTCAGCTCCAAACAAGTTTCAGCACCTAATGAGCTAGACTTGGCTTTCTTTGAATCCAATGTACTCTTAGATGGAGAGGGAACGTGCAGGGTGTCCTGTGGCTCATCCAGACTTGTGCTAAAAAAATAAATGTCCACGGCAACATCCTCAAAGCAGCGAGGGCAGGGAGCAGGGCAGCCCAATAACATCCACACAAACGGGACCTCCTCCCTCCCCACTTCCCTGACGGGCACGTGGTGTGCGCAAAATTGGTTTATTTTAAAGGCTGATAATTACGTTTTACAAAAGAGTTAAGCTCTTCCTCTCGCTGTTGGTACCCACTGAACAGACAGTAAAAACATGAAAGTGAAACTGGCACAGAAACATCAGTTTCCCGTGTTTTAATTAATAAACAAGATTAATTTATCCAGCTGAGCAAACACAGGGTGGCTCTGGGTCTGCATTCAGCGTATGAACAGAAAGAGCCATCTGCAGTGTCTCTGTACTCCACCCTTTGCTGGCTGAGCTTAAAGTCCTGATCTTCTCACCAGAACTAAAAGCAAGAGATAGACAAAGAGTTCCAATGTCAGTCACCCCATTAAAAGACTATTTTTGTCCTAAAAATGAATCTGAATTTTCCTAGACATGCAAAGATAACTCCAAATAACAAAACACAGAGGGGTGGATTTAATATTCCTCCTTTTAAAAATCATTCCACGATTATTTTTTAATGGCACGAGAGTAAGGTCAGCACCCTGTAACATCTCCAGGTCACCTTTCCAAGGGGCAGCCACGACCTTGGCACACTCAGGAGACGATTTCCCAGCACAGTGACAGCTCAAGGGGAGCTGCTGGGACATTGCTCCAAGCCAAGGTCACACCCTGAGCCAATGACTCAGGCATGAGGGAGGAGTAAGTGAGGTTCATCCATTCAGCCTCTGCAAGTGAATAATTAGAAAGGGAAGGGGGAGAGGTGGTGTTCCCACTGTTGTTTATATGGGAAAAGCCAAAACATCATCCCAAAACTTCACTAAAAGGAATTTCCTTGGCAGTGAAGCCTTTAACAACATGAAATGGAGGGGGCTGAGTGTCCTGGCTGAGCAGAGACTGCACGCTGGGAAGAGTCACACCGAGGACATCCCACCAAGGACATCCCACTGAGGACATCACAACAAAGGACATCACACTGAGGACATCACAACAAAGGACATCCTACCAAGGACATCCCACTGAGGACATCCCACCAAGGACATCCTAACAAGGATATCACACCAAGGAGATCCCACCAAGGACATCTCACTGAGGACATCACAGCAAGGACATCCCACCCAAGGATATCACACCAAGGACATCCCACCAAGGACATCCCACCCAAGGATATCACACCAAGGACATCCCAACAAGGACATTTCCATCCCACCTCTTCTCAGCGAGTCTGAGCAATGACCCAAAATGGCAAAAGGACCCAAACTCAACAGTGACAATAATCCTGCTGTGGTGGGTGTGGTGTTACATTGACTCCCTTATTACCCACAGGTAATGTGTGGATTACCCACAGGTAAAATTGGGTGGAAGACTCACACAATTTGGGCGCGGTTTTGCTTTTTCATTTTCCTTGCCACTCTCAAAAATTTCACCCAAGCAAAAAGACCGGCTATGACAAAGAACAAAGAGACAGATAAAAAAGGATTTCTAGAAAAAGAAGGCAGCCTCCTGTCAACGCTGCAAACCATAAAATATCCTAAACTACATAAAATATCCCCAACATCACGGGTTAATGCAAGGCAGAATGTACAAAATCATTCTCCTTCTATTCCTCTCTTTTCTGAATCTCTTCAGGATTTCATAATCTCTTCCCTCCTCCCGCCCCCCTCCCAACTCCCTTCCTCCCCATACAAGAATGTGCTCAGCCCTGGAAAATTGTTTAGCTGAAATCCTGAGATTTTGTCGAGGCCTGGCATTCTTTGGACAGCTGTATTTACACCCGTGGCTGCTGGGTAGTCATGCTGGAAGCAATTTGCTTTCATGCTCTTTTCAATATCGCCTTTCAAAAACTTTGAGATCCCTCATCTCTATCGATTTAGATGTAGAAAAGCACAGGGAAAAAAAAAAAAGAAATAAAATAAAAAGGGAGTTCATGCATATTGCTGAGCTCCTTTAGTCGAATTCAAATGCAGCAACTTCAGCTCCCCAGCACCGAATGAATGCCACCACAGCCACGCTCCCGGCCCATCAGGGGAGGTGCTCAAACGCCTTGGAAATCATCACCACAACACTCAAAGCCAGCAGCTTCCAACACTGCTGAGTCCTGGGAAGGTTCAGCAGCCAGCAGCCATCCCTCACCGAGTGGGACAGGTCACCTTTGAGCACCTCTGTGGACTTTAACAACACTTTCAAGCCTGTCCTTTCCGGTTTTCTAAGAGGAAAATCTGTCACTGCTGGACTACTTTAAAAAAAAAAAAAAGAGGAAAAGAAGGAATGGAAAGAAAAACATAAGAGCGTAGCTAAATGTATACTGATTGCAGTAATTGCATCCATTCCTCCGCTGGAAAGTCTTGTATTGTATTTCTAATATGTGCTGATAAGTGCATTCACAACATGATTAAGGGCCTCCAGACAAGAATGGCTATTATGTTTAACAGACTGATTAGCAAGTGACAGAGCTGCAAACTGTACTCCCGGTAAATTGGCTGCTTTTAAATTACAGCAACTTCTTTATGGTTCCATTTTTAAAATGCAATGGCTTGTTACACATATGCAACGTAAATTCCTATCTGGCAGTAAGGAACAGAGGATACTGAGCTTTTAACTTTTAATCTTCAGATCTCAATTAAAGCATTGCTCATTTTCTTTTTAATTACACCAAAATCTGCGCCGAACGTGGCTCTCATCAGGCATCATCTCATTTCCAATATTGCTCTCTCAAAACCTACCCTTAAACGCAGGGACAGTGTGATTTCAGTCCAGCTCTTTCACAAGTTCTGCCTTATTTTTTTGCTGGTTCTGTTTGCAGACAACTAAGAGGGGATTTAGTGTATTCTTCCCAGGATTTGATGAATTCCCCCTTCTCCCAGCTACGGGCACCTTTCCCATGGACTCTCACAGAAACCCCAGTGCCCCCAGAGCGAGGCAAAGGGAAGAAGAAGTTCAGGGTCTGTCCCTGCTCAGCTCCTGGAACTAAATCACAAATCCCAAATCCTCCTCAGTTCAGGCTGGTCACGGCATGAGGCTCATCCCTGCTCCAGCCAGGCCTGCTCCTGCTCCAAGTGAAATGAGCTCCTCATTAATTCCCTGCATTTCATCCCAACAAAGGGTAGGATTTGGGCACCCAGCTCCTTGCAGCGCTCCTGCAAATCCTGCCATCCAATGCACGGCCCTGGTTGTTTTGATTGCTCTTGTTTTTTATCTCCGTGATGTATAAGAGCACCAGCCTTGTTTTGGGCCCCTGTGTATTTCATACAAACACAGCAATAGACACAGGCGTGACTCCAGAGAGTTTGCAGTCCACAAGACAGAGAGAGAAAAGAGATTTAACAACGTGCACCAATTTAAATTCCTACAGAAGGCACAAACCCTTTAAGTACAAATTTACCTAGAGACTTTCAAGCTCAATGACATCATGCACTTCAAACCAACTTATTTATAACATAAAGCTTAGGATGACTTGTAAGGAGATAGAATAAATCAATTTGCTCTATCACAGAACTTCATCAGATACAATACAGATGGCTCTGCTACCATGGTTAAAAATAACCTACACATTTTTAAATCAGCTCAAGGCATTTATCAAACCAGGAGACTGGTGAGGGAGGATGTTGTCTGGCTTGTACACAGTAATGGGAATATCCACCCAGCAGTTTGGGGCTCTTATTAATCTTATCTCACGTGTTTATAATTTTATTCTGAACTGAGAGAGTTCCTTTTCCAAAATCATTTATCTTTGCTAAATATCAGGACAGACCGACTCGAAATTGTCTATTGAATGTAGATTAAGAGAGGAGAAAATAATCCAAAGGGCAGCCTGGTTGCAGAAGGGGACAGAAAACACTTGAGTAACAAACCCACTCCAAAGCAAACCTGGAGCACTCAACACTTCCTGCTGGATACAACTGGGTGCTGGGAATTACCAGACCCTGAGAGGTGATCCCTGGAGTAAATGAATTGTCGGGGAGATTGCACCACGTCCTGCATTGTGATTCCCAGATAACCTGCAAAAAGCCCCAGCAGATAATGCCGTTTGAGGAACGGCACCCATTCCTTTCTCAGCTTTCATCACTCTCGTTCTCGCATTCCACACACAGAGGGAAAATTAGGTGTTGATGTTTGCTCAGGATTCATTTCCTGAAGGGTTTTACTGGGAGGTTTCCCAGGAGCTCCGTTCAGCTCTTCCCACTGGAAGGGAACCACGATGTCCCAGCAGCTCCGGAGAGAGGGGACACAAAACCACCAGGAACAAAGGGCTCAGGATGCAAATGCCCAAAGAGACAGGATCATTCTCTGCCTGTGCAATTCCTGTGCAATCCCTGCAAAACGAGGAGGGAGAGCTCATGCTGTGACCACTTTTTTATTCTTTTTTCAAAGCAGGTATAATAAGCTCCTGGGTCAGCCAGAGCTTTGACATCCAATGCCTGAGATTTTTCTTCATAATGAGCTCCCTGAAGAAGACCAAAGGCCTTGGTAGCTCAAACAAAGGCAGATTTCATCACAATAAACCTGGAATATGTAACATTAAAGAGGGAAAACTCCAAGCAACTGGATCAAACGAGTACTGGGAGACAGTGGGAAAATCCCTCAGAGCAATCTGGTCTGGTGGAAGGTGTCCCTGCCAAGCTGGGGTTTGGAACTGGAGGATTTTTAGGGTCCCTTCCAACCCAGGCTGTTCCATCATTCTGTGATCTGATTTTTGTAAGCTTGAGCATCTCACTTTTTCGTGTTCATTATCAGTGAAATTATCGTGGATAACAGGCCCATGTCCTCTTCCTCCCCCTCCACTTCATTATTATTTCATTCCATTATTTACCGAGCACCCAAAGCCCAATTGGAAATCTGCTCCCAGAAATGAAAGGATCACAAATCTGCCTCCTGAAATGAAAGAATCACCGCAGGAAAAAGCTGCAAGAAGATCAATCATACAAATAAAATAACCTAGCAGGCCACAGTGCTGCTTTGGAGGTCTGCGAGCAGCCAAGAGATGACAATACTCTAATTAAAACAGAAAACTGCTAAAAGTATCCAAAAGGTTTTCCTCCCCACCCACCCCTGCACAGACATCAGGCAATAAACCAAACATCAAGTTGCTCTGGGAGTTGTTTCCACAAACAAAATACAGATAATGAGGTATCCCTCAAAACTCTTCTCTTTTTTTAAATTTTAATTTAAACTCGAGAGGAGCATGTGAATAAAAGGGAAGGTGTCTGAAGCAAAAGGACAGATGGTTCTGCTTATAGAGAGGTGCACAAAACTGAGGTTTATTACGAGCCTTTTATTTTACTTAGAGCTTTTTTATTTACTCTTCTTTCTCTCTTCACTCACCTATTCATCTCCCCCTCAGAGTGCTGAAAATTCAAGCTCCCGTTCTCCTGATTCAAATTCAAATTCACATGCACACAAGCGCAGCTCCGCTTTCAGCCCAGAAAGTTTGAAGGGTTTTGTTGCAGATTTTGGGGGATTTATTTTTTTTCAAAGTGTCTAACAAGCCAATTAGAGTGGCTGAATCAGAACCTTTGAGATGAATCCACAGGAAATGAGAGGAACATGGCAGTGGTGACACATCCTGCAGCCCAAAGCCCCTGGAACATGTGCTACGAGCTATTATTTCATGTATAATGAGTAACTGCCACTGTGTTTAGCTCATCAAGAAAAGCACTTTCCCCCCTCGATTTTGCATTCCCCGGGTGCTTAATGAAGTGGGTTTGCTTTGGATGAAGGTAAAGGCATAAAGAATCTCTTCAGAAGGATTCCTGTGTGCTTTGGGCATGGTCTCTGTGGAGGAACTCGCATCCTTGGGCTGCCCAGAAAAGCAGCTGAGGCCTCCTGCTCCAAGCCTGGGCTGCAGGAGGTGTGCCATCAACCAGGGAATATTCCATGTTCCATGAAACAGAGAATATTCCATGTCCTATGAAACAGAGAATATTCCATGTCCCATGAACCAGGGAATACTCCATGTTCCATGAAACATAAAATATTTTATGTCCCATGAACCAGGGAATATTCCGTGTTCCATGAAACATGAAATATTCCATGTTCCATGAACCAGGGAATGTTCCATGTTCCATGGAACAAAGAAGGCCCCATGCTGCTCTCATTTCTGAAGATGTGCATAAAGTTATTTCCTTTGTATCAAGCCCCTGTTCAGCTAAACCTTCTGAGACCCCCCTGTCCTGGGTGGTCGGTGGGGGAATTTCCATGGAAGTTCTAAGCAAGGCTCCTCTCCTAAAGAACTGAAGAAAGATTATTTTTAGATGGTGAACTGACTGAAAATCACAGGTTTTGTCTCTTTTTTATGCTGTTTGTGGGAAAGTGAACACCCGAGGGGAGGGAGGAAGAGAGTTTTAAAGCTTTTTTTTAAAAAATTTTCTTCTTTTTTGTGTGTGTTAATAAATTTATTTGTTTAAGTTTGGGCCTGCTTTGGTTCTCCTGATTCTATCTCACAGAGGGAAAAAGAGAGTAAACACTCAATCCACTACACTGAATTTGGATAATGGAAAGAGGAAAGCTGAGGTATCCTGGATTTCCTGTTGGAAATCCTGTTGTTGAGCAGCTCAAGTTACCCTGGAAATGCTCCTTCCTTCCTGTACCTTCACTTTTGGTTTTTAACTTTGAGGGGGGAAAAAAATATGTGTATTATAATTAAAAAGAAAAGGAAAAAATAATGTAAAGCTAACAGTCATCGCAATCACCATGATAAATTTATAGGAAATACATTTAACTATTGCCATGGCAATCAGGAAACTGTTTTGTTATAATTAAAAGGATAATTACCTTTCTCTATTTTAACGAACTCATGAATTAAAAATTTAGGACAGCGTTGCCAGAATAAATTTATCTGCACGCAATTGCAAATCACACAAACCCTTGTTAACTCATCATGGGTTTTATATTTTATTTTATTTTTTTAAATATATCTTTATGCCATGTTGTAGAATTCAAGGTCAGGTTGGACGGGGCTTGGAGCAACCTGGGATAGTGGAAGGTGTCCCTGCCCATGGTGGGGGGTTGGATAAAATCATCTTTAAGGTCCTTTTCGACCCAAAGCATTCTGTGAGTCCACGCAGTAAGAGAACTCCGAGTGTCTCGTTTACCCACAAATCCCCAGAATAAAGGAATCTCTGAAAGTTACTTGGCCAACAACTTCCAATTACAATTACGTGGTGAAACCCCAGAGAGCCTGAGCACAAAGCCAGCAGAAGCAAAGCAAAGCTTTGGCTACAAATTGTGCATCCAGCTCAAGAAATCAGCTTGAATAACTAACTCCCTGTTACCTTTGGGTTTGTCACCTCTTACAACACAGCACTGAGCAAAATTCCTCGCTGAGGAATGAATGTAACCTGTTTAGAGCTCCTTTCAGCAATGATTTGCTGTTGTTTGCAGGTGTAGGTCACGGGTGAGATACAGACCACGATCCCTTTTGTTTGAAATATAGATCTCTCTAAACCGTCTCACAAAACAGGCACTGCCTGGGAAACTGCCTCTTCCTTCTATATTTTGTTTGGAAGAGGAAAAAAAAAAAAGGACATTTGCTCGTTGCTTAGTTGAAATAAAGGTGCCTCTGAAGACTGTAAAGGGAAAAAGAAATTGAAATTACAAGCAAACATGAGCTGTAAGGGTATTTAGTATGTAATTATGTAAGCAGAAAACCTTTAATAAATTAAGTACTCAACCTCAGTTTATAAACTCAGTATTTAAACACCAGTTCCATTTCTGGGGAAAAAACAAACCAGGACTGGTGTTAGATCAGTAATATCTTTAGCATGGTTTTTGTTTAAAAAAATGAAAAATAGATATAGATTAGATAAATAAAGATTATAGATATGGATATGGATATAGATGATATAGAGATAGAGATAGAGATAGAGATAGAGATAGAGATATAGATATATGGATAACAGGTGCCCAGGCAGGCTGAGGGGAGGGAGAGCAGGAAACATCCCACATGGAGCAGAATTTCCCAGTTGCTGAGCTGCTCCTTCCTTCTGGAGACACTGAAAATGAGAAACTCTGTGGATTCAGCAGGTCACAGCTCATTGCAGCCCCTCAGGATCAATGAAGAAAAGGCCAGGCTGAGCAGGGGAAGGAACAGGGACTATTCCTTTGGCCTCACTGCAGGTCTGTGCTGCTGTGGCTGCTCTGGCTGGGAGAGTCCAGTCAGGACTTCTGTCCTGTTGTGATCCCAAAGATCCCCAGGGAATGATGCCTGAGGGGGAGTGTCAGCTCAGGGAAAGCAAGCTTGGCCAGCCAGCAGCAGCCCACAGTGCAGGGGCTTAGAGGAAAAAAGGAGAAATTTAAAACAAAAAAAGAGAGAGAATTTTAATATTACTGAACCGATTTTTCTCTTGCAAAGATGCCCCTTTCCTTTCCAAACCCACACGAACTTCTCTAATCTACAACATCCTCTGGCAAGGATTCCCCCAGGGTGGACTCCCCCAGTGCAGGGACTTAGAGGAAAAAAACCAGAAATTTAAAACAAAAAAAGAAGAGAATTTTAATATTACTGAACCGATTTTTCTCTCGCAAAGACTCCCCTTTCCTTTCCAAACCCACACAAACTTTTCTAATCTACAACATCCTCTGGCACCGACTCCCCCGGGGTGTGCAGCTGGTGAAGCAGCACCTCCTTCCATTCTGAATCTGCCAGCTGCCAGTTTCAAGTGATATCACCGATTCTTTTTTGGAAAAGACCGTAATTTCCCTCTTCACCTGCCACACTGGTAATTTCTCCAGACCTGCCTCATTCTCTCTGAGATGGGCATCTTCGTGCCAGTGGATATATTCCCTTTTCTGCAGGAGAGCACAGATGTTGCCTTCCTAGCTGCTAATTTTTATCTTTTCTCTTAATTGAAATTACCTTCTGCATCCCTAATCTTATAACTAAATGTCCCATATGTTGCTTAGAGTGCAGCGTGCATAAATTCAGTTGAAGAAAGTTGGTAAATTACTTTAAATAATAATTATTAGAAAAATATCCATTAAGGTAAATTGAAATTACGGTAGTTGGAAATTAAATTGTTAAAAATTATCCTTTCCTTCAAGTTTAGAAATTATGACTGAATAATCCTTTAACCAAGCATTACAAGACAGGAATTCTAACACAACATAATTTTAGAGGGAAATGGATATTCTGTTGTGGTGTAACATAAATGAATATACACGACTTAAACCTCTCTAACAACTCCTTAACAATAATGTGCATTAAATGCTTAGAGAAATTCCTTCAGGCAGTGGTGGTTAAATAACTACAAAACGCTTTCAGATTAAAAAGTAGATGGAACTGTGCCAGGATCAGGAAGGCAGGGACACCTTCCACCATCCCAGGCTGCTCCAAGCCCTGTCCAGCCTGGCCTTGGACAATTCCAGGGATCCAGGGGCAGCCTCAGCTTCTCTGGGCACCCTGTGCCAGGGCCTCCCCACCCTGACAGGGGAGAACTTCTGCAGATTTAACCTAAATTTCCCCTTTTTCAGTTTGAACCCAACTAGTATTAATATTAATATTCCTTATTCCAACCTTGCCACTCGTTTCACCCCGAGGTGAAATACGGAGCAAACGTTGGGGATGTGGGTCTGGGCAAAGCCAGAGAAACGTTTGCACGTGTTACAAACGTGACCTACAGGACCACTGAGGTTTGAACACATCATTTCAGCAGCTGCCAACTGCAATGGGCTGTTCAGTGGCTGCAACAAACCTAACAAACCCTATCGTCCAACCCAAGCACCTCTCAGGACACCTGTCTGTGAGGGAGAATCCTTGGGACAGGGCACTGCCAGCCCCAGGGCAGGGGCACAGCCAGAAAAAAAACCCAAAACTCTTTATGTGACAGCAAATTGGCATCAGCCCGTGGGAAGTGACTCCGAGCAGCCCTGAGCACCTTCCCAAGAGCTGACAGGGCAATTTGTCAATCTTTATTTTGACTTGGTGCCTCAGTTCCCCCTTCAAAAAGAGAAGTTTTATAAAATAAGCTTCGTAAATCCTCCAAATATCAAAAAAGGAAGCGGGAAGGAAGAAAGGGGGATGGATAAAACAATAATGTACCATGGCAAGGTTGGGAACAGAGCAGTGCCCTACACGGTGCAGTTTGTGTTTCCTGCTCTGCATCACTGCACTGATGCCACGGAACCAGCTCCAAACTGGGTTTGGGGAGCTGGCCCGGAGCAGCCTTTCCTTCCAGCACCTCTCACTGGACACCAGCCCTTCTTTTCAAACAAAACCTTTTCTGCAAAGCTGCTCCAGTTGTGATGATGCAATTCAGCCCCTGCTGGTGCTCAGTGGCCAGCTGTGATTTCTGTTTTTTCCTTGCCCGACACCTTTTCCTCCTCCCACTCGCCCCTCCTCGCATCCCTCCTCACACCCGGTTCACGAAAGCCTGGCAGTAGGAATAATATTTTTGTTTCTACAGCACTTGTCATTTATAATTCCTCACCTCTCCGAGGGTTTGGAAGCACTACCTGCTGTAAAGACCAATTCCAATGATGTTTATTTTTTATTGCCATTACAGTTCTCCTCCTCTGTGACTTCTTCTTTTTTTTTTTTTAATATTTCTTTCCAACCTCTTAAATGTCATTTATTTTTTAGCTGTAGTGTGTTTTCAAGGAAAAAAAAATCTGTATATTCTTTCAGATTAAGTCAGTCTTCTGCACTACAAACAGTAATTATTTCATGTAATACATACACCAGCACACACATCCTTCTTGTCACCAGGTACCTGACAGCATTTCAAATGCTGGGAGAAGTTTTTTGCATTTAATAAATGGAAAAAAAACCTGCCACGGTTGATTTTATATAAGTTATCTTTGTAAGTTTAATAAAAGAATCCCATCCCACACCTAGACCAAGAAATTTGGCTGCCACATATTTAAATTAAGAGCCCAGTGGAGCTTTCTAACTGCAAAGCAGCAGCAGATTTACTGAAAGCAGTAATGGTCAGACAGCCCGAGTGGGAACTTTTAATTGAGACTTATTAGAATTGGAGATTCAGGAAATGGAGGCCTGTGGATAATTTAGAAACAATTTTCACTGCAGAGCTGTGACTGGCACACGTCACAGGCTGTCAGGGACTGGTGTCACTGCAGTCACTGTCAAACCCCTCCTGATGGCATCAGCACCAGCTCCACCTTCGCAGAGCTCTGAGCAGTGGTGAGAACTGCAGCAGTAGGAATGGGAATACCCCAGAAACCTTCTTGCTAAAGGGAAAACCTCTGTGACTTTTGGGATAGTCAATAAATTGGTTTTTTCTGTTCACTCAGGACAGAGAGAAGCAAACTGGCACGTCAAAGCCCAAGGCAAGGGACACGTTTTGCTTTTCCTGATCTGTTACTGGGATGTGCTGAACCCTAAAAGATGAGCCCTAAAATGGGTGGGAAGAGAAACCAGTGCCTAAATCAGCAGAACCACCCCATGGCAGCACTTCCTTCCAGGCCTGCTCCTCCATCCTCATCCCAGGACTCAAGTGCCTCCTCTGGCACCTGCTCTCAAACTAAACTCACATTTGAGGTCCCCTCCTAGCCAAGCACAGGGACAGAGCTGAGCTCTTTAAAGATTCAACTCCACCAACCCTGAGTGCCAGGGAAATAAATATATGGTATTTTGGAGGCACGGGACATAAATTCTGGCTTGGTTTAGAAGCCTGTGGGCAGTAAAGTGCTCTGCCCATTAAAACATAAATTATCATCTGAGTGTAGCTGATGAGAGGCTGGGACTAATAGGAAGTGGTGCTAAATAAGAATTATGGGAATGCTTTTTCCATTCTGACTGCAGGAATTTACTCTCCTCCCTCAAGATGGCAGATGAAAATTAAGTCTGGTGTGTAGGGGAGCTCAGAAGCAAATTGTTACCCTTCAAACACATCCTTATCAATCAAGCATCTTCTTAATCCCATCAACTGCGATTGGAGAACACCTGTTATCCCCAAACCTCCAAATCTTTATGACAAGGAAATGTTCAATCTCACCATCACCCCCTGAATCAGGGAGCAGCAGCATTCACAGTAACAGTGGGTGCAGCAGGAAATTGAGCCTGAGCTGGGCTTTCCAACAAATCATCCAGCGTGGTGGCTCTGAATTTCCCCTGGAATCTGAGCCTGGAGCACAACTGAATCCCCTCAGAAAGCCTGGCCCTGTGCAGCAGGACCCAGCACAGCATTAAGGGCCACAACAGATTCAGGAATTTAATCCAGATCATTTCAATTTTCTTGTGCGGTTTTAGCCCAGACCAGTCCCGAACTCCTCTTCTGGGAATTAGGAAAAAACGAGCGTAACAGGTTTGAAGTGCTTCACGAGCCCAAAACTGCCAGCTCATTTATGTTCTACACATGAATCGATACATTCAGATAAAGTTTCTGATTGCCAGTAATATTTTCTCTGACTCCTGAATTCCCCCTTTTCTCCAGATGCTCATTTCTCCACAAACACTAACTCCCCTCTCTGATTTATGCTCCCCCTGTGCTGTTTTTCGCTCTCCCTCTCCCAGCAGGGCTCACAGACCCACTGAGATTCGGCTGCTGGAGAATTCCAAGCGTTGGCAGCGAGAAGGATTGCAGCAGCTCCCGTGGCCCTGGGCATTACTGACAGAACAGCATTCTTGACACACATATCTATTTCTGAAATGAAGATTGAGAGCCCAAATAAATGGAATGTCAATGTTTAGGAGCAGCAATAGCCATGGGTTCCCTGCACCCACAGCTCTTCTGGCTGATTGGGGAGGAATCCTTTTAACTCCAGGTTTGGCCTCTTGCACCAGGAAACTGAAGTCACTTAAACTCTGCTGGAGAACTATAAAGAGCAGGAGAGCCACAAGCTAAAGCAGATTACAATGGCTTCTTGTTTTTTTTCCCCTACCAACAAACTGATGGCCTATTGTCCATCACAAATAAAGTGGAAAATCAGCCCTGCATTGAAACAGCGGCCTCAGCATCACACAGCACAATTGGGCTCTGTTTCCATCCCATCTCAGCTAAGCTGGACTGGAATTGTTACACAAGTCCCAAGGTGCCCACTGATGTGAGATGTGGGGTTTATTTATTGGAGAAGACACTTGCATGCTCTGGGAAAAAACGTTATTTGCTGGCCTTAAATCATCCATGCAGGAACTAAAGAAAGCCTGCAAATGTATCAAGGAAGGATTTAGGACTGAACAAGGCAGGCTAGGACTGAAGAGCACAGGGGAAGAAAGGTTTGAGAGCCAGGGGTGGAGAAAGCCACAGATTTTTGGATGGAGGAGCAATCCCTCGGGCACTGGCCCTGGGATCATTTCCTTGCCATCAACTCGTCCCCAGCACATCAAAAACTTTTATGGTGAAGAATGCGCCGGGAACGTGGGGGAATGGGGAAATTCAGCTCGATCCAACATCCTGCTCAGGGTGCGTCCTGCGTGAGGGAGACGCTGCTGTGTCTGTTTGCTCTGGGGAACTGGCAACCCATATGTTACTCACATTAGTAAAATATTTAATGTATGCCCTTGGCAAATAACAGACTATGGAGCATCTCAGATAAACAGAACCGTCACCCAAAGATGAGGCATATTTCTGTTAAAATTTAAAAAAAAAAATTTTCTTTAAAAAAACCCACCAAAACAAAAAAAGAAGCAGCTATTTACAATAAATTAAAAAGATATCTATCAAATCTCACTTATGGTAATACAAAACTATTTCTGAACTTTAATTATTATGACAAACTGGTCTCCTGTGGCTTGTTCATTTCACGCAGCTAAAAAAAAAAATTGTTAACAGTCTTCTAATTATATCAGTTTTCTGTGTTAAAAAAAAACTGGCTCACACTTATTACTCTATCTAGAGAAGCCATGGATCATCTTGCTATTCACTTAATGCTTTTAATTTACATATCAGAAATACTAATAAGTGTGGTGTTATTAGATCGCATTCCCTTTTGCTTCCAACCCAAGAAAATGGTTCATTTTGTTTGGCTGCCACAATTAAATTAATTTATTTTCCTATGGCATGGTTTTTGATAAGGGCTTTTATCAGAAGTTTGACTGTATGAAGCTTAATAGGACATCTCTCATTAAAATAAAATATGTTTCATTAAAATCAAACAATGGCTCTGGCCCCCCCCACCCCCATTTTGGCTTCATTAGCATATTTAATAGAGGAGATAATTGTGCTTTTCACTTGAACAAGAGCCTCAATCTGAAGGCCTGGATTCGTTTAAAATTCAGCAGATTATTTCAGTCTCGCGTGAGGAGTGGCAGCACTTCTCCTGGAGGTGGCCAAGGCAAAAATCTGACAAAGAATTCAGATTGGGCACGTTCTGGATGTGTCCCACATTCCCGTTCTGTGCTCCTCAGCAATGTACCCGTGAATTTACCCTTAACTTTCGTAATATTTACAATATATCCAAACGATAGCAATTAAATGATATCCTTTAACCCCCTGCAGCCACTCCTGGAAGACACAGAAGAGTCTGTTTGAAAAGGAACCGATCCATAGCCTAGAAAATCAACCTCTAAACTCTCTGTATTGGGAGAGCCGGCTCCCGTTTCCAGCAGGAAAAAATCTTTGGCATCATTACTGGTTAGGCCGCCAAAAGGAACAGAAAAATACAAATAATTTTTCAAAAGACAAAAAATTCTCCACCTGAAAAAAACCCTCAATTTTCAGAATTAGAGACTCATGTTTTGACCTCTTGCTGTTCCATGTGCCTTCAGCTGCTGCTGTTCCCCTGATCCAGGCAGGGGGGACACAGCATCCCCTGCCACATTCAGTGGCTCTGTGCCTTTGAGGTTCCCTTTTCATTTCCACTTTCCCTTTCCATTTCCCTTTCATCAGGGATTGGAGACTCAGCCCAGCTCCAGCAGATCCTGACACCTGACAAAGGCAGGGATAACACACCCTGGGTTTGGCTGGATTGGAAAGGAAAAGCAGCTTAACAAAGATCTGAGCCAGACAGAGATTCTTGCACAAATGGCTGGAAAAGGGTCTTGGTGTGGGTGGAATTTGTGCCTCTCCCAAAAGAAAAGCAGAACCTGCTCAGGATTCCAGCAGGAAACCCTCGTGGTGGGAACAGCCAGGGCAGTGCAGATCAGTGCTGAGTGCACCTCCCATCCATCATCACCTGGGCACATCCAGACAGTGATTTTATCCTAAAAACACAACTCGGGATCGTCCTTCTGTTCTTCTGGCACCTACTCCGTGCCTTTTGTTCTCCTGGCACCTACCCCGTTCTTCTTAAGAATTTTCTGAGGTGGAAACTTTTGTCTCCCCAGCTCTATTCCTGCCTCGTATCCTCTTCAAACAGATTTCTGCTCACAGTTGAGCAGACATTAGCTGCCCAAACAAAGCAGCAGCCCATATGCAAAGTTTGTTTATTTGCACCGTAGTGTCCTGTGCTTCAACTCCAAGCCAAAATGCCCATATGGCCACTGGAAGAAAAAAAAAAAACAACAAAAAAAAAACCAAGTGGGAAAGAGAACAACAACACAAAAAAAGAAAAGTGGAGAGTAAAATATTGAGTTGTTTCTGCAGGAAGGAAAGGTGAGTTGTCAATACAGAACGTGGGTGAACACCTCAGCAGTGTAAACACGGAGTCTGTCATTCTCTGTGCAATGCAGACACAGCACAGCCATTTCTCCTTGCTCCTTCCTCTGCCCTTCCACCTCCCGGTGTCCCCGGAGGGCCCTGGGGGCCCTGCTGGGATCACAGAGGGCTCCTGGCAGGCCTGAGCAGCTCCTGCAGGCACAGTGGCACCCCGGGTTCGTGGCATTGGTTGTGTAAGGCAGGATTTTTCATCAAGCTGCTATCAAAGGGCATGCCTTGTAAACTGCTCAGATATCACACACAGCGCTGCTAAATCAAGAGGGTTGTCTTCAGCATCAGGATCAGCTTTAGGGCAGAACTCGGGGTCTCAGCTAAACCAGAGCTAGGCTGAGTTTTTACTCAGATACACCCTTGAAATTCTAGCCCAAAATAATGAAAAAAAAGAGAAAAAAACCAAAACCCCAAACCTTTCTGAGTTCTGCATCCCTGAGCACTTTTTTAGGGTTGTCTCCAAAACTACCCCGGTTTAACGTGCAGCCCTCTGAGAGTCCCAGCAGGAGGAAAACTTAGAGCAGGAGTGGAAATTCTGAGTGTTGTTTTGAGCCCTGCACTCGGGCAGCCTCACAAACCATTGCACAGAGGCAGCAGCAATCTGGCAGCCCCCGTGGAGACGACCTGCAGCATATGTTCAGTGCAGCATGCAAACATCTCTGGCTGTCCTGGGCACACCAGCACTGCTCTGCCCACACGTCCTGAGCAGCGGGAGACTGTGGCACGAGGCTTCTCTGGCTCTGCTGCTGTCTGAGGTTGTTGTGTTTATATTTTTGGCTCATCCCCTCGTGCAGCTCTGCGGGTCCGACGTGCTGGCCACGGGGACAGGAGCTGTGCGGGGTGGCCAGCGGGGTCTGGGGACACACAGGACGCTTCCTCTGCTGCTGCTGCACTTTTCCCTTGACTCGTCTGAAAGTTATTTGTGTTCTCAGTCCTGCTGGTGCCTGTATTTGCTCCTGAGCCAGAGTGAATTCAGATGCCCTTCCTGCCTGCCTCTGCAAGGTTTCCTTGCACACAACCCTTGGCATTTCTTCGGGCAAACCTGACAGAAATAGCACAATTCCCTCTTGTGCCCTTGTTCTCTTCCCTAGATGGCTCCTAAGCTCAGCTCTCTGAAGACAGACCCATATACGTCCCTACTGCAAAGAATTGTGCAAAGAATTATTTTTTTTAACGTGGTTGAATCTGAGAAAGAGAAAAGTTGCAGTGTTTCTTCAGATCAGAGCAGCCAAAATTAAAAATTTTTGTATCGTTCCTTCAAGGTCAGAACCTGTACATTCGAAAAAGCCACAGTAAAAATATTTTAAAAGAAAATAACAGCTTCAAATGAGGATATTAAAAAAATAAATGAACACAACAAAAAAAACCTCATCTATTTTTCCATAAGGTCTAGAGAAAACACGGGTCAAAAGTTTTTCCTTATTTATAGCCTAAATGGTCTAAATATGTAACAACTTCTGGTTGAGACAATAATTCCCTTTTTTCAATGAATAAATACATTTTTTCTGCAGCTCCACAAATAACTGCAGACAACTGAGAACTGATGAGACTGTTTCAAAACAAAGCAGGCAAACCAAAAAAAAAAAAAAAAAGCCAGGAAATGAGACTGAACTTCTGTCTTCTCTCCAGCTCCCACTCCACCACAGCTCTTCCCAACTCCTGCCACGCTCTCTCCATGCCAAATTTTGCAACCACAATTGCAAGAACACAAAGATACTTAGTGTCAATCACTTGCACTTTGAAATGAAAATTAACTTCATAGTCTTCATCAATAGCTTCGTATAATTGAAACAACAATGGAAATGTTGATTGACAAAATGTGATTCCCCAAACCACAACCGGGCCAGGAGCTCCCAGCCACGTTTCTGAGGAGAAAATGACAACTCCTCTTGTATCTCTAAGTATCACAGCTTTACTTTTACCTCTGACAGCAAAAGCTAGCACTAAACCTGTGGTTTATTTCCTTTTCTTCCCAGAGGAAATGCCAGAGCTTTTCCTGGTGTACACAGCATTCCCCTTTTTAGCACTTATCCCATTGATTTTCTGAATCTTGGCAAGACACTAACCCAGTCTGTATAACCACAGGCTACAGTACTTCAACTGCCAGACATTAATACATCTGTTTTAGTCACTCATCCACCCTCAAAATTGACAGTTTGAAAAATATCAGCTTCTGGTACATGGAACTTAACTAAGCCTGGACAGCTGAATGAGTGAACAACCCAGATTTCCATGTTAATACGACCCTGCTCGACACAAAGCACTCGAGGTGTTTTATCAGTTTGTCTGTGAAAAGCATTCAATCTTTCCAGAGGTACAAAGGAGGAAGAGCAGAGCCCGTTTTGCCTCACTGTGAACTCCCCGTGCCTGGCTGAGATGCACAGCGCCCATAACTGGAATGGAACCAGCCTGTCAGGTGTGGAGTGCAGGCACTGACCACGCTCCCTTCCCTCTCCAAATGCTCCTCCAGCCCACTCACCACAACACCTGTGACCAACACAGGATGTCCCTCTGAGAGCCATCGAGAAGCCTACAAAAATAAACATAAAAATCTGCAAAAATGAGACCGAGGAACAGGCTGCCCTTGTCACTCCCTCAGGCCCTACGTCTCCGGGGTGATGGGGAAATGCAGATGTCCATCCCTGCAGCTCCTGCTCCAGCACCCACCATCCCCACTGGCATCGCTTCAGTCCCTCAGGGTGGGAAAAACAGAGAGTGGGGCACAGCTACAGAAACTGAGTGTCCTGGTTTAGAGAAAATTTGGGAAGAAACCTCCAAATGGAGTCCCTCTGGAAAGCAAATTCGAGCGGCCCCTCCCTCAACTCGTCTAGGAAAAAATTTCCGTAGAGAAGAGCGGAAAAAGACTGTTAATTCAACAAGCAAAGTGCCCACAAGCATAAAAAATGATTAATATTAAACAATAAAAAAAGAGAGAGGGCAAAATGGAGAAAGTCCTTGCCGTGGGTTGTGGCTCAGCTCGCCCAATCTCTTATCAGGCACTGGAAAACGCCGTCCTGGGCCCCAGTGGGCTGCAGGTGTGAGCTCTGGGGGGTTTTTGGGTTTTTCAGTCCAGAACAGGTCTAAAAGCTCCAAGAAAAAAGAGAAAAAACAGTCCAGGGAAATTCTCTGCCTCAGCTAGCTAAAAACTAACCACAAAGCAAAGGAGATCTCTGTCCTGCTGCCTGTCTGTGCTGCAGACACTGTCCAGGAGAGTGTGGAGGAGTGAGTGCAGTTCCTGCAAACAAACCCCACACTTCTCCCAGCCCTTTGCTCTCAGAACCACTCCTAAAAGTGTAGAACTTAATATCCAGCACAAAGAGAGCAGAATATTGGGGATACAAACACCATAAATTCACCCCGGGACACTGAGAAGCAGCACCAGGCACAGGGATCAGCTCCCTGCTCAACCCAAATCCCCTCCACCATACACATCATTAAAAATGCAGCTTCTCAGCAAAGATCCTGTTCAATTAGTCAAGGCTGCATCAGGGCAGGGAGGCTCTGGGATCATAAGAAGTATTTGATAATAATGAGAATAAAAGCTTAAGTGAAGAGGGCAAAGAAAACCAAACCATCTCTTTCAGAAGTCTGTTACAGGATGGTGAACTGATGCAGGGCAATCTGCAAAACACTCTCAAGAGCAGAGAACAAGAGACAAGCAGAGCTTTCAGTGTGAGAAAGCTTTCAGTGTCAGAAAGGCTTTAAAGTAAAAACCACGGAGCTGCAAATTATTGCAGAATGGGAAAAAAGACACAAACGCCTCAACCAGCCACACGGTGACAGCAGGACAAAGGGCGGCGTGGCACCTTCCAGCACGGAGCACAAAATGGCATTTTCTGGAATGAGACACTCTCAGGCTGTCAGTGGGGTGGCAGCACCTCAGGAAGGGCCTTCAGGTTTGGAATTGTGGAGAGGAAGATCATCCTAAAGCAGGCAGGATGGACAAGCTGGAGAGGCTGGAAAAGAGGAGGGCTCGGGAACAATGGAGAAAGGATCTATTTTCTGGGGCACTACACAGCCATGACCAACACTATTCCTGTTCACTTGAAGGAGCTGGGACATTGACTCCAATAAAAATAAAATTTGGCCTTAAACTTGCGATGAACTGTTTATTAATTAGCATGCCCTAAATGCTCAGAAAAGGCTATTATTTAAAGTGCATTATTCCCCTCTCCAATCTTCTTTAAATGCAACTTGATTGAAATGATGATAGGATTGAGAAATACAGACTCTTGCCATCTGAAGATGCTCTGTTACATCCTTTTGGCTTAAATTCCATCAGAAGCCAGCACAAAAGGGATGTCAATGACACAAGAGCAGAGCCAAATGCATCTGGCTGTGCTGAGTGTAACTGGAGCATCGAGTGCCTCGCTGGGTTTGTGTCTTTCAGGGACAAAAATCCATCGTGGGACTTCGGAAAGGTTCCTTCTCTTACACATTGGACTCGTTTAAAGAGGATGATTTCAAACAAAAGAAACATTATCCAATATTAGAACTAACAGATAGCAAGGCTCATTAATGCACTGAAGGCTCAGCCTCTGCCATTCCAGTGCACAGCTGGACTGGTGGAATTAAACCACGGCTCCTCTGTGTTATTTAGCAAAGTAAATAATTACACCGTGCCCCCGAGCTCCATTGTTCATTTGTAGCATCAGGCAGAAGGCCTTGCTGTGGTTCCAGGACCTCCATTCCGTGGGGCTGTGTCCCTTGGTGCTGTCCTGTCACTGCTGAGGCAGTTCTGGACATCTCTGACATTCCCTGCTGGTTCCTCGAGCGGAGCACCAGCCCTGCCCTGCCTCACACACACCCCAGGCAGCTCTGAAATGCTCTGTGGGGCTTTATTCCACAGGGTGGGAAAGGCAGAGTTAGCCCCCTAAGCACCAGAAATGGTCTGGATTCACTCACTTACTGAAATTTTTTTTTTTTTTGTCCAGAAACATGAATGTCACCACAGCAGGACTAGAGTCACTTCCATCACTCCTCCTTTGATAAATGTGACTCCTCCTGCAATCCTGTTATTCCCCAGGCAGCAGGACTGCATCACCCCACTGGAGAACACTCCGTTTTCTACAACCTGCTCATACCTAATTTAACTAAAGACAGAGAAAACAGAGACAGGTAATGATAATTTTTTTTTAAAAAAATAAATTCTTTGCTCAACACTCTCTCTATCCCTGAAGATTTTAGGTCATGCTGGGGGCACATATCTGCTCTGGAAGCCTCAGAACTAGAGCAGGGCTGGCAGGATTAGAGCTCCAGCCCAGCCCAGCAGCTGTGGAAGGGCTGGGACTGCACAAGGTGACAACCAGCCCATTTGTAATGCCACACTTGGACCAACACCCTACATCCCTGTGCACTTTGTGAGGCTGGACAGGGGAATTAAAAGCAAGGTGCCCCAATAATCACAGTATTCAATACAAAATGATTGTATTCACCAACATGCCGACAGATGAGACAGTCATTCCTACACAAAATTAATCCAGGTGTCCACTTTAGTCCTTCCAGTCTGGGAGCTGCAGCGTTTGCTCTGAGGAGGAAGATGTGGCTTCCCTTGTTTTCCTGCTCCTCCCAGTGGCAGAAAGGAAAGGTCTGTGTGCTGGCAGCAAAGCACAGACTGTTCTTCCCGTCTGACTGGCCATTCCCACGGCCCCTTTGGGCCAAAAGGCAGGAAGGGCTCATCCCGATGCTCCACATGCCCAGGATGAATCAGGAAAAAGCTCTTACATGACCATGAAGTAATATTCCATTGCCTTGAAAAGCCTGTGACTACATCTCAAATATGGTAAAAGTAGAGCTGATGAAATAAAGGCATCAAAGATAGGGAAAAGAGATTCAAGAAAGAAAAGAAACCCTTTCCACAGGATATTAGTTTTGTCTGAGAGACTCCTCATAGTTGCTGGCATCTAAATCAGCAATTTGTATCTGCTTGCACAGGACAAGAGGTTCCATTTCACTCCCCCACAGCAGAGACTGACAAGGGGAGCTGCTCTGAGCTGGGGGTGATGCACACACACAGATAAATAACAAAGGGACAGCCGGGTCCTGGAGCTCCCACCCCGGAGCAGAGCCCAGCTGCTCTCCAGAGTGCTCAGGGGAACTCCCCTGAGGCATGGAAGGATCCCACTGCCACCCCTCGGGGCTCTTCTGGTGAAATGAGAGGGTTTAGAAATACCTATGTGCTGAAATACATCCATATACTGTTATATATGTGCTGAACTGTATCTGTATACTCTTATATATGTGCTGATATATATCCATATACTGTAATAAATACATGTGCTGAAATATATCCATATACTGTTGTAATTATATATGTGTTGAAATATATCAATATACTGTTATATATGTGCTGAAATATATCCATATACTGTTATATATGTGCTGAAATATACCCATATACTGTTATAAACATATATGCACTGAAATATATCCATATACTGTTAAATATGTGCTGATATATATCCATACACTGTTATAAACATATATGTGCTGAAATATATCAATATACTGTTATAAATATATATATGCTGGAATATATCTATATATTGTTATAAATATATATGTGCTGAAATATATCAATATACTGTTATAAATGTGCTGAAATATATCCATATACTGTTATAAATATATGCTGATATATATCCACACACTGTAATAAATACATATATGTGCTGAAATATATCCATATACTGCCCAGCGAGCCAGCCCACAGCCAGCACAGCACTCCATGCTGAATCCACATCAGCAAAAGGCACTTTGCAGGTCAGAGCAGGAAATGTCCAACAGAATTTGTAAAGGATTTGGAAATCCTTCAAAAGAAAGGACACGGAGCTGTAAGATCTGTGTGGTTGTTATGGTGCACCATTATTCCTCTTAGGAAACACATTTTGAAGCTGATGCTCCAACACAGGTAAAGAGCTGAAGGTTTTATTTATTTATTTTTTTGTCTGGATGAACTATTTTCACCTAAAAATTCAAATCTGAAAGTAAACAAAAGCAGACTTCCTGCCCAAGTATCACTGACAAGAGAAAGACATCACAAAAAATCTTTACCGTTCTACAACTGCAATTAATCTTAGTGGATCCCTGCAGCTCTGCAGAGCTAATTAGCAACACATCCCAGACTCGATGTCTCTGGCTGAATTTTGAGCTCAGTCATTCCTACACACCAAAATTTTGCCTCCACAGGTACGGTGCTGACTTTTAATATCTTTACTTAAGCTGAAAAATGCTGTCACTGTCCAAACAGCCCGAAGTTTGCCACTCATGAGCTTTCCCCTCACACTCTCAGACCTCTGTGTTCCCCAAGAAAAGAGAAATAACAGAATCTGGGATGCCAAAAGACCACGTATAAGCTGTTATTTGTTTTATAGCAATAGGTTTGTTAGAGTCCTTCTTTCAAGGTTGGCATTTGCTTTAATGAATCACCTTTCCCCACAGTTATTTTTAATGTACTGTGCCATGTTTCTCATGGAGCCTCACTCTCTTTTGCTTAAATGCCCTGTTGGCATTTAATTTACTGAAACCAAAGGATTATCACCGTCTCTCACAGTTAGATTGGGATGATTAAATGCCCACCACCATACTATTTTTAAGCAGCACCTCATTTAGCCTCAGTGAACTGTCACACGGACAATCCAACTTCATTGCGCGTTGTCACTGGAGAAGTAAAATATTGTCACTTCTAGCATCGTTTAGGACACTCTAAATTGACTCAGAGGTTTCCTCATGCACGGGCAAGGACAAAGCAGGATTGGAGGTGACCCACTGGATCATCTGGGCTGTTTGCTACCAGACCCACCACGCTGCATTTGTGAGCTGTGCCTGCTCCTCGGGGCCAGGGAATGTTCCAGAGCCCGGCTGCCAACAGGCACAAGGCTGCTGGACTCAAGTGGCTCCAGCCCTGCTGCCAAAACATAACACAACTCCCCTCTAAAAGGGCTTTCCAGTATAAAACTGCTTGTGAATCCTAAACACTCATGGAAAAGGTTGACATTTCAAACCATGAGCGGACTCGTCCGCTTTGAGCTGCAGAAAGTGCACCTCTCACAGGATAAATCTCCAACAAATGCCAGCCCCAGCTCGCTCTCACCTCAGGCAGAACCAGAGGCTGTTAGAGAACCTGTCTGCGTGCTGTTGGTACCACATAAAAACAAACCCTGCCTTGGATTTTGTTCAGGGCAGCTCCATAAACGCCGGGCCCTGATGGCCGTGGTGACTGCAGGCCTGCAGTTAACCATGGCTGGGGGTTTTCCTCACAATTCCTTTCCACCTGCTCCTGTCCTGTACCAAAGAGTGACTCCAGATTTCTAGCACCAAAAGCCTGATCCAAAAAAACAGGAATTCAAGGAAGCTTGCCCACCAGCTTGGCTGGAGGTTGGGTTGGGACTTTTAAAAGAAGGTCCAAACACATTGAGTTTACATCGAGTTTGGATAGATGAGCCACTTACTCTTGGCAATTCATGTCCAGCCTCCAAAAACCACAACACTCCTTTTCCAAACCACGGGGTGGACTCTCGTCTCTTTCTCTGGGTTTCCCATTCCTTGCCATTGTCTCTTTGGGGAGAAAAAAGGTTCCAGAGGAGACAAAAATGGTGATGTAGGCAGCTGTCCCCCCAGCTGACCTTGGCACCCACACTGACACAGCCCTGCTGTTCTCTGAGCCCCTGAGCTCTCCCAGGGCATTCCCACAGAGCATCCCCTGCTCCAGACAAGTCTCCAGCTCCATTCTTCAAACACTTCACGCATCCTTTGCCTTTACTGGTCCTGAGGAGTCAGATTATCTCATTAGCGCAGACATTTCACTTTTCCTGTCAGCTCCTGATTTCGTTTCAGCGAGTGAAAGAAAGCCAAGGAGTTGCATAAGGAAGGATTTGTCTTAAGAAGCTTTGCAGACAGCAATCCCTCATCTTGATAATTTTTAACAGGTAGTTGCTTTCCTTTTCCTTTTCCCCCCCTCCTCCTATCAGTTTCTCTATTTATCAAGGTGCAATTAAGCAGGCTGGCTGGCTTGCAAAGTTTTTATAAGAGAAACCCCACTTCTCTTGCCTTTTTGGTTGATCTTTTCAAGCTTGTCCTCAAACAATGCTTTTAAATGTTGTTGCTATTATGAAAAAAAAAAAGGAGAAAGGAAGAAAAGGCCTTGATAGGTTGCAGACATGGTCCTTGGAGGTTTATTCCTTACCTCAATCTCTTCAGAACTCAGCCCAACAATTCCTTTACAGCCAAGCTCCTTCCCCAAGGAACTGCAACAAGCACGATATCTCTACTTTCTCCCCCTTTGTTCCCATTTTTATTTTCCACATAAGCCCTGTGGACAGAAGCTTCTCAGGCACCAGCAGGAGGAGGCAAGGCAGCAGAAGTTCACACACATTTGGGAGAGAACAGCATTCCCACGGCTGATGTGCACCACAGCAGCAAGAGGCCAGGGCATAAAATCCTCACTCCTACAACAAAAATCGAGTGTTCTCCATCTCAGCCATAAACAAACAAACAAACAAACAAAAAGAAATCCTTAATATGAAGCTTCCTCCTGGAGTCTGGCAGAACACCTCCTCGCCTTTTACACCCTCCCTGTCTTTGCCAAGTGCCCGAATCCATTACCTTGACAACACAGTGCATCACTGTAATAGCATGAGTCAGCCTGGCAGGTTTTGTGACCATAACAAAAGCAGGTTCCCATCGATTGGCGTGGAGCTCCCTGTTCCAAACTATAATTTCAGAAGGATACTTGCCTTAAATCTCGCCGCTCTGTGCTTTGAGTCTTGCCAAACTTGTCCGTAGACCAAAACCAGTGGCTTGTTTTATGGTCTCGTTATAATGGGTTTGTCTGTATTCCAAACCCCAGCAAACAAAACAGATTAAAACCCTTCCATTTAGGGTTCTCACTCATGGCTTCTTCCTCATCTTCGTGTGCCCAATCTTCCCAGGCTGAGCTCACTGCCTGTACCATCTCCCAGTTTCCAAGGGATGGTCACAATGTTCTGTTCCAGACTCAAATTCAACCACGCAGAGGCTTCGCTCGAAACAAAGGCTCAGAGCAGTGGGGGAAGGAATGAAGGGGATAAACCAACAACTGTCCAACAGGTTTTCTATCAGAGAAACCACAGATCCAGCAGCTATTGATCCACAGACGGGGCTGTCTGCTGGCCAGCACACCTGTGGCTGACAAGCCAAGGAAGCAAACAGGTCACACTAATGTCAGGAAATCACTGTCACCACGAGCACACAGCAGTACATCTTCTTCTACAACAGCCAGGAGAAAAGGGCTCAGATTTCTTCTGTTTCCTTTCCTTTTCAGCAGCTTTGTTTATGGACACAGGGACACCTGTGGTCTTGTAGTGCTGCAAGAGGATATTCCCAAATCTGTGGATGCCAGGCAAAAATCAGTGTCTCACTGGAAACAACGCATGGCAATGCATAGCTCACATTGTGATGGGAAATCTGATCACCACGGGATTCCCTGAGATTTTCCATGTGCTTCTTTGGGACAGCACCGGAGTGTTCAGCCAGAAATTCTGAGGTTTTTCATCGGATTTCTCATCACAAAGATGGGGTTCTGCTAAGCCAAAATCCACTTTAAATCAAAAATCCTTGCAGGAAAGATGGGCAGGTGACCTGAGCACTTCCCTAGGGCTGCTGAGGGAGGTGGGAACACTGCAGGGGCACTGAGAGCCTGCAGCACTCCCCAGGCAGCAGAGAGCACACACCCTGCCCGGGCACAGCCCCACAGGAACCCTCGATGGGCATCACTGCTTTTGGGAAGGGACGGAGGACTCCTCCTCAGGTGTCCCAGGAGATCCCAAGTATTTCACAGCCCTGAGCTTCCCATCTGTTCCTGAGAATGGGATGAAGGATCTAATTAAGGGGGAGATTAACATGATAGGCTCGAGGCAGCGGAGTCTCTGCTGGAGAAAACTCAGTCACCTGCTGGAGCTCTCTGAACCATTTAATGCGATAGTGGAGAATGGTGAAAGGCAGCATCATTTGCTACAAGTTTTCAATAATGCTCCATGTAATAGAGCAAAGGCCCTGTCCTGTCCTTAGGGGAAACAATGCTACAGTTCAGAGAAAAAAAAATGAAAGAGAAAGAAGATAAATCAAAGCAAGACACAAATCAACTTCCAGCCCAGCATTTTTTGGGCTACTTAGTGATGTACAAGTAAAGCCAAGATGAGCCATCGTGGCACATCCAAAGAAAGGATCTTCCTGGCAGGACTTCAGTGACCCTGCACAGGACATGTCCCATCTCCAGAGCCCCAGGACACAGTGACCAGGCTGTGCTGGACAAACCCATCTCCAGAGCCCCAGGACACAGTGACCAGGCTGTGCTGGATAAACCAACCAGGAGGGACTGAGAAGTTCTCCAGTCAAGCTCCAAGGGTGACTAACAGTGGTGTAAATGAGGCTCATAAGGCCAACACTGCAAGGAAATAACAAACAGCCCTTCAGGAAAAAATGGAAAGAATGATGGAAGTGACTAGAAGACACAACTACTGAGGGCCTGATAGAACTTTGTGTCATGCTGCTGCAAACTTCAACCAGAGTTAGGCACAAACATTTCTAAAAATCCCAAGGAAGTGTCTGTTGATTTTTAGGCAGAGGAAAAGTCTCCATTTCACAGTGTTTCCTTGGTTGCTTCTCTTTCTGTGGCTATCAAAGACTCCAGGTTCAGCTGGAGCTTTGCTGGGGGACTGAAGCCGGCACTTGGAACTGTTCTTGAGATTCCCTCATCTGAGGACGTGGTCCAAGCCCGAGCCAGACTCATGGGTGCTGCTCTCTGCCTGCCTGAGGATCGTGGACCGTTCCCCCCAACACCCTCTGAGCATTCAGCTCCTCTGATCACTGTCTTGCTAAGGTCCTTGTGGCAGAAGCAGATGTCAATATTCCCATTTTATGACTGGAAACTGAGGCACAGAGAGTCTAAAAGTGCCTTGGCCAGAGTCACAGAGGGAGCATCTGGTTCAGCAGAGAGCTGAAGCCCAGCTCCCCAGCACCAGGCCAGCAGCCAAACTCCTGGAACAGCTTCTGTCAGGAACAATTCCCATATGGAAAGACGCCACCAACACAAGGACAGCCTAATTACAATTAAAAAGGAATCTTCCCATACACAAATAGGGTAGCAGTGTGCCACGTGTATTTAACCCCTTCCAGCACTGAGCAGGAAGGCTCTCACCATGCAGAAGGGCTTTGAGGAGCACCTGCTGCCAGTGCCACAGCACAGAGGGCACGGCCACACCCAGGCCTGGTTTGCTGCTCAGGATGGTCCCCTGTGGGCCTGATATTTCTGGGTCTGAGAGATTTTACCCTGCCAGCAGCTGATAACTTTTTCCCAAGGAAAACATTCTCAGGAAAGCTTCTTCTCCAAACAATCCTGGCAAACAACTCTCCTTTCTCAGAACAATCTTTCTCCAGGTGGTGTTTTGCTGTTTCTCTGGTTTAACCCATGGGATCAGGGAGGTGTCGTTCCTATTCACCAACCATGTTAAGCCTGTATCAGAACACTATAAAAAGGTAGTAAGAATTAGACAATAAAGCCTTTTTTCTGTGCTCTTTGCCTTCTGAAATATTCGGAGTCTCTCATCTTTCTTTCATGTCCTACAGCGATAGTCCCACACCTGCCAAGCTGTCCTGCTTTTCCCTTTGCTTGGAGCCACACACCAACCCCATCAGAGAACTCTGTCCCAGCACAGCCCAGCTCATGTGGAGCCCCCTCTCCTCATTTCCTTACAAAAACACTCACTCACTGTAGTTAAATCCCCTCTGCGCTTTCCCTCGGAAGGGAGGATTTCAAAATTTGATTTGTTTTAGTCACTAAGTACTCTGTGGTATTCCCAGCAGATCCTTTAGCTGACAAGGTTTGTACTTGTCGCCACTTTGTTGTATTTTATGAGCTGGGCCCCAGCAGAGCCCCAGACACGGCTCAGCACAGCACACATCACTCTCAGCCCGCGTGGCGCGGGGATCGCGCTCCTACCACGGTGTCACGCACAGAAACGGTCCCTGCAGGCCCAGCCCTCAGCCAGGGAGGATATTAACTCACCCCAGCAGCCCGTGTGACACAAACACCGACCATCCCTGCAGTTTAAACACGGCTGATGAAACATCTGTGCACATCTCAGAGACGTCGGCCTGGTCCGCGCCACGGCGGCCTCGCGTGAGGGGCTGGGCCATGACACGGGGAGTGTGGCAGTGCCCACCTCCTCACCTCCTCACCTCCTCACCTCTTCACCTCTTCACCTCTACACCTCTTCACCTCCTCACCTCTTCACCTATTCACCTCTACACCTCTTCACCTCCTCACCTCTTCACCTCTTCCCATGCCTGCTCTGGGCTTCTTGGTGCTTCTTCCCAAACCCCAGGCTGCACTGCCACCCATGGGAGGCTTTAGGGTGCCTGTGGGAACAGGGCTCCTGTTTTCTGAACGTTCTTCCCTTCACCTGCCCCCCTCACCTCGCCCCACTGCTGCTTAAAGCCACAGAAGTGTTGCTAAAATACATTTCAGTCGTTTCCTCCTCAACTAAAGACACAACTGGCCCATCCTGATTCGCCACCAGGAGTCAAAAGATGTTTCACCAGAGCAGCAATGGGATGAAAAGCCTGCAACAGTCAGATCATCCACAGTGCTGAGGGAGAGAACAGCCCACGAGGAAGGTGCTGCCTCTGCAGCGCATAAAAACTTCATCCCAGAGCATGATCCCCCATTGCAGGCAACTGGAGATGGAAAACAGCAAAGAAACACAAAGAAACTGGAGAGCTGAGCCAGTGTTCACCCAGCACATCAACTCATCTCCCACAGCAAGCATGGAATAATTCCCTGCACCAGGGAATTACGAGATAGTTGTTGTGCCATCTATATCCTCACACTTCCATGGGAGAATATTTCACTGGAGATGGCAAAGAGCAAAGAAACACAAAGAAAAGCAACTGGAGAGTTGAGCCAGTGTTCACCCAGCACATCGACTCATCTCCCACAGCAAGCATGGAATAATTCCCTGCACCAGGGAAGTACAAGACAGCTGTTGTACCATCTCTATCCTCACACTTGCACGGGGGAATGTTTCACCCATGTCAGCTGCATTCAAGGCTGACAGCAGAACCAGCAGGAGGATTCCTCGCCCAAAGTCCTTAACAAAGTTCGCTGTCTTTGAAAGTGTGTTTTGTCAATTCTGTTCCACCGCGCTCGCTGCTGAGCGTCTGTTCAAAGGGAAAGGCAGGGTGTCTGACAAACTCCGGGACTTCTGACCTTACAATCCTCCAGGTGCCTCTATTACAGCCACAAATCCAGACAAAGCCACCCCCGCTGCTGCCTTGCACTGAGAAAATGGAGCTGGACGAGAGCATTGCAGGTTACTCGAGTTCCCAGTGAAACTAGCAGGAGTTTTTTCACTCCCCTCCTTAGGAACAAAACCTCTCTGAAAAATTCCTGCCTCCCACCAGTCTGCTGCTCAAAAAATCTTTTTGGCTGGGATTCATCAAAGCAAGCCATAAAATTTCAGTCAATTTAATTTATGCTCAGGGTCAAGCGTACGGCACCTTAAACCCCCCAGATTTTTACTTCATTTTCAACAAAATTAATTTTTCAAAGCGCGTAATAAGGTGAAATAAGACCTTTCCAAGTATCTCTGCCTTTAAAACTGGTGTTGTATCATCTTCATTAGCATCTGTCACATTACACCCAGAGCCAGAGTTTACTGTGAGTGACAGAACACGGCAAGTCGGGACACGCAGGTGTGTGGCAAACAAAATCAGTCTAATCATGAGGCTCAGAAAATTGCTTTTAATGTTATGTTTATAGATGTAATTCTGTAAAATTACCTGGGCAGAATATAGAAGGATTTTTACTTTACACTACTGCCTGGAAATCCTGAAATTGCAGGTATAGAGGTGGGACTTCACTCACATTTTACTGCAAGGACATGATGCAGAAATTAAAAGATGTGTCAAGCAGCAAAGTGACATTTCAAATAGTGGTAAATAAAATGGCATTTAATTCTTTCCAGTCAATGGTGGGAGAAGGTTTTAAACACAAGTAAAGAGTTGAGGAGGGGACTGGGAAGAAGAACCTTCCAGCCCATCCCACACACAGTCTAGACCTACAGCAAATATGTTAAAAACATCGCATTTGTAACTAAAAATAAAATGCCACTTCATTTGGTGGCTGTGCAATAGTGATTTTATACAGTGCCATTAAAAGTAAAATTCAAACAGGAGGAACTGCTGAGTGCTGCTAAACTGCAGAATTTTTAAGTTCTTTTGAGGCAAGAACATGTCAATCTTTTATATGTCTGCAAAAATGCCACGAACATCTCCAGCAGTCTATAAATCATACAGGGAATGATACAAGCAAACAGGAATTATGGGATCTTATCTCTGTGGCAGATTTTGCCCTATGGATAAAGTAGCTTACAAAGCAATAATGGAATATTATCAGCAAAATAAAGTTTTAGTGGCTTTCTATTCTTAGCAGCATTTTCCTAGCGCTATGTCAACAGAAGAGGAGCTTCATCTGGGACCAAGAAGTTCTGATTTGCATACGTTATCATGCAAAATGAGATTTGATTCTGCCCTTGCCTTCAGAAACACTGAGCCATGCATAAGATCAGATCACAAAATTAAAACAATTTATTGTACTGGAAGTCTCTTCTGTTAGTCTTGGCCCAGATCCCAGTTCAAGCGATTAGTGAAAGCACAGAAATACTAATTAGCGGGGCAGGCTCCTCAGAACCCGCCCCGCTCGTGTTCGTGGGGTATTAACAGGTAGACCAACCATGCTCATATTAAAATTACTGTCTGCTCCATCATTAATCACCAAGACAGGAAATTCAATGAGCACTTTCAGCCTGGAGATCATTTATATAATTTATTCCTGGAGTTTAAACCCTCCCTACCACAGCATGGTCCTTCTGCAAGGGCCCCGAGAGCATCACCAACACACAGACATCACATTTCACACCCTGCACATCCTAAGGATTCCCAAAGCTCCAACTGTTCTTGCTTTGCTCTCCTCTCTCGAGTCTCATGAAATTTTCAAGACTTTTCATCAGTCAAAACAAGCAGAATCTTACTTTTTTACATTCAAATGCAAGAGCAATCCTTCTTCAAAATCACTTGACTCCAGAAGTCTGGGATTTGGGATGTAAATATTTGAAAAGACAGGATAAAAAAAGTGACTTGCCAATATGCATCATCATCATCACTGCTTAATAAAACTCCTCTGTACCAGAGTACCAGCACTGTCCTGGTATTTTATGTTAAATAGGTGGAATTAAAGCTGAAATAACAATCAAATAAAGCTTTGATTAGCAGGAAACCAAGCTAGGTAAGGTGTGAAGAGTAATGGTCTTTCATGTCAACAGATAAAGAGATGCTTCCTGGTTTTTGTCTGTGAAAAACGAGGTTCACTTTCTTGGTAAATGTTAAGAAATAAGCTTAATAAAAAAATAAAATGTGTCCAACATCAGCTGCTGGTATCAATTCAGAGTTTCCCTCTTGATCTCCCAAAACCAAATGGTCCCATAAACTTTTAGAAAGCCTTGCAGCATGAGACCTCCATAAAGGCAACTTTTCACTTGCAGAAAGCACTCAGGAAACAACAGTAGACTTGGCTGCATGATAGAAAACATCCAAAAAAGCAATTAAAAGGCTCCTCCTGATCTGGGCCCTCACCCTGCCACATCCCAACTGCAACACACACTCCAGATTCCAGAAGGCAGCTCCCACATAATGGTTCAGCCACCTACACCGTCGCCAGGAATAGAAAAGTACATCAGACTTGAGCAATTAAGTTTTTTCTGTGCTGCATAAGCCGGGGAAGAAGCGCACAAAGCAAACAGCAGCACAGAAAATGAACGGGATGAATTACAGCCACTGGCAGGAACAGATGAAAGAATGGCTGCCTCCTTTCATTCAATAATGTATCTGGAGGAATAAAGCTTGTGCTGACAATGAAAAATGTAACAAGTGGGACTGCAAATAAACTTGCAGTTAGCATTCATTTCGTCAGAGAGAGTCCAAAATTCAGCTTAAGATTCACATTTTACAGAAAATTTCTACCTAGGTCAAAGACTTACCCTACAATTTAGGGCCACAATAGACCTTGAAATTGAATTTTATTTGGAGTGGGAGGACAGATTGGATTAAGGAAGGTCAAGCTTGCCAAAAAACATTTTAGTTTTGTATTTAAGCACGAGTTAGGAGTTGGAGGAGGAGGGGGATGGAAGAAAAATAGTAAAATATAAATGGGGGCTTTTGTGTGTTACTATGCTTTGTTAAAAAAAAAATCCTTATCTACAGTATAAAAGGTACTAGAATCTAATCAACTGCTCCCAGCAGGAAGCCAGGAGTAGCACTCACAGAGTGCAGCAGACTGCCATATAATCACGGCTGAAACAGAATTACAGCTCACAGAACCTCAGCACTCCTGTTGATCTCTGCTGGAGCTTCGGGGTGGAGGGAGAGGAGGAGGGAAGAAGTCCAGCAGACATCCCCCTCATCAAAAAAGGGAAACCAAAGGATTGACTGGAGCCAGCCCCAAAGCTTCGCCAATTCACTGAATCACAAGAGGCAAAACCACAAATTGTCCCACTGCAGGTGATCAACTCCTTGTTCCATTGAGCTGGTTCCATTCAATTCCTGCTCCCACCCATCCAGTTCCCCAGCTCTTTATACTATTTATTGCTCCATATATATATATATATATNAAAAAGATCAGAGAGTTTGTTCTGTACAACACCAAGAAAGGAGCCCCACAGTGGCTTTCAACACTCATGCAAAGAATAAAGGTACAAATGCCTGGATAGCTCCAAATCAACAGACATCTGCTGGTATTTTCAGCTTCTGAGAAAACATTTGACACTTTTTCCCCCTCCACCAGAGTCTTTTCAGAACATGTCCACGTCCAGCTGGCTTGGGGTTACCGTATATGCAAAACAGGAGTAATTGGAAAAGCTGAGCTGGTTGTGGAGCAGCAAAGAGCCCTCAAAGGGAGCTCAGACCTTCAGACACAGCCCTTGGAAATGCTCCTTTGGGTGGAGAGCACAGTGAGATGAAGGCTTGAGCTTCCCCTTCCCTGTCCCCTTGGAATGCAGGGGAAAGATGAATGTTCTTTGTCTTTAGGGTGTGGAGGGAGGAACAGAGCCCTGGTTTCTGCCTGGGGCAGGTGCTGGGCTGGGACAGCTCCTGCTTCATGCAAGTGTCAATTTTCCATGTTGCTGAACTCCAGAGAGCTCTGAGTCTGATGTCCAGGTCGCTGACCACTCTGCAGAGGGGCCTCCCATTTAGAGAAAAACCTAAATAAAGGTGTGCAAAACACAGGGAACAGCTGCTCCCTGGCTTCGTGAGCATCAGCTGAGGCTCTGGAATGAGCTCCCCAAAATCCTGTCCCTGAAACAAGCACTGAGACCTGGGCACAGTGCCCTGCACGTGATCCACACCGACACAGGCACCAGAGTTGGCTTTTTGGAGCCCTGTGGTATTGACTAATCAACAGCTCATAACAATAATAGGATGACAATTGACAATCAAATGAAAATACTCGGTATGAAAGAAGTCATTTTCTCCTACAAGGTGTTGTTAAGCAGCAGTGGCAAGGTGTTGTTGACTGAATAAATAACAGTTTTCATTATTAAGGCATTCATAGTCAGCATGTTCCATACTCATCATTACCATTTTTATTCAAAAAAAAAAAATAATCTACTTTTCCTTTATGGCAAGGCTTGGGAATGACAGATGATCCATCAGCTTATCTGCTGATTTTTAATGACAGCATTTTGCATTCATTATTCCCTACTTAAATCACTCCTTTTAAAAGAGGAATAACTTATTTCTTCCTCTTGTCACTGGAGAAATTAACTGGTACACTATTAAGAAGTGCTTGTCTAACAGAAAGATACACCAGTCACGGACTTAGAAAACCAGCATGGACATAAATTGTCCGAGAGGGAGAGTGAAAATAGGAACCCACAGATCCAAAAACCTCCACCATCCCCTCACTGCCAAGGTCAATACGTCCAGATTGAAATCTCTGCACAGAAAACTCCCAAGAGAAAAGACAAAATAATTCTTTTTGCCTGGGCAGGGCTCAGCTGAGGAGCCAAGGTGGGTGAAGCCTGTGGGGCAGGCAGGGTCCTCACTGCCCCAGCTCAGGAGAAGGGAAATTTTAATTCCCTGGGGAAATCAAGGCTGCAGCTCAGCCAGCAGCTGCAGCAGGGCTGTGAAATCACTCAGCAGGAGGGGTGAGCACTGTCAGTCCAAAAAAACAGCCAAAAAAATGCAGCGCCCAGACCACACATGCAGAGGAGCAGCCCCCAACAGCAAAGCTCTTCTTGGGACTCGTACACGCCAAGCTTTTGAGCCCAAGAAAATCAAACCAGTTCATTAATTATGCCAACAACAAAAAAAAAAGGCGTTTTTGCAAGATCAAGTTATTGGCAGTTGGTTTTAAGGAAAGCTTTTTTGCTAAAGCTTTAGTGATTTGCCTTAATGACTGCAATATTTCACTGCAAACCCCTGAACAAGTGTCCTGGGAAAATCCACAACTCGTAGAGAAAGAATGAGCACAACTTCTGAGTGGGAGTTCCCAAAGACAGGATGCCCAGGTTTGTAATAAAATGATATTTTCAGCCAAGTGCCATGGGGAGATTCCCCTGATCCAGGCCCAGTGAGATGAGCTGGTGCAGAGTGCTTAACTCCCATTTAGTGCTCCTCTCAAATAAACACCGGGGTTTACAAGAAACAAACAAAAATCACGTGCTGACACGGATAAAAGCGCCGGCCAATTTTCTTTTTTTTTCGTTTTACAAGAGTTCATAACTTTTTAAGTCGACCATAAAAACATAAACATAAAAAAAGTTTGTAACTTTTGAAAGTTGTAAACACGGGTGAGGCATATTAATGGCAAAAATGAGTGGAAAATTCTAACTGAAGCAAAAAATAATTTATGCAAAGTTAATGCTGGGTTGTTTTATAATGTATTTGGCACAGATGATTCAAATAAATCAATGTAACAAACTTAATATTTGCCTGTCTAGCAACAGCACCTCCTAACAATAAAATGAGTTTAAGTTTTGGCTAAATGCCTAATAAATGAGTTGTTAGCTTTTGTACTTTAATGCACTGGCTATTAAGTAAGCAAGTCAACACACCACGAATGGAATCCAAATGTGTGCAGGAGGCTTTGCTGCAAGCCAAACTCATAAACTGGTAAAGGAAGGAATTCAACACACCTCAAATACCAGCTCCCTGATTTCACATTCACTCCATAATCTTTCCCAGTCCATTATATCAAAGAACAATCCAATTATGGCAGTTAAATCCCTGTGTACAGTTGCCAAAAATAAATTCCTTAGCAACACTTGAAATACCCCCAGAAACAGAAAATCCCACTTTCTGATTTCCGTGGCAATTCAGGTGTGACACACTAATGCCTGTCATTAGCCAGAACCATCAAGACTTTTATTTTGTGCAGGTCGGTGTCTCTAATGGCAGGCCCTGAGTGCCTCCTTCATCATCACACCTGCCACCACAGAAACCAGGCAGGTACTTCAAAGCAAGTGGGTACTTAAGTGGCACCCTACAGAAAGGGGCTCTCCTCAGCCTGGGATGGGTTTGCAAGCTGGGATTGCATTAAAAAGTACAATATTTACAGAACAATCAGGTCGTGCTTCTTGTGGCATGAGGGTTTGGGTCAGGTCTCCTCCCTCCCTCTGGGATTTCTGTGAGGATCTATGAAGATTTCCCAGCAGGGAGGGGATGGGAGGGAACTCAAGGTGCTGAACTGTGCAGAGCCCACATTTATAAATGGAAACCAGCAGAGACTTGGAGAAGCCCATCGATTGTGAGGTGCCATCATTCCCTGTGGCACCCAGTGTGGAAAAGGCAGGCAGGCTCCGGTGTTGCCCCAGTTTTTCTGTTTTCTTGTCTTTATTTTGACTCCAATATTTATAGGTATGTACAGAGGTCAAGGGATTGGCCACACAGGTCACCACCCCCTCGACCTGGATGGCGGATGGCACCGTCCCTCATTTCTTCTCTCACAGGAGAAGTATGTAAACATTCTAAGAATAGATTTTATTTACATCAAGGCTGCGCTGAAAGTCCTACAGAAAGACAAGAGAACAGAAAAGCTCGGGCAACACTCCGGTGGATGAATAACGATTCCAGCAGTCACTCACTCATCTGCACGCACTGGAAATTGGCTCCCAGCCTCCCCGCCACGTTTCTTGCAGTCCTAATTATACAGACCACCCTACCCTGAAATTAAACTTTCCCAACTGTTACATCAATATTAAGCTTCACATCGAGGAATGATCTGCCCAAAACGGAGGTAATTAGGACAAATTAAAAAAAAAAAAAAACAAGACTGATTTCAGAATGATTCGGTTCACTTTTCTGTGGCTCAGGATAGGGTTTGGAGCAGGTTCTGTGGACTGCACTCATGAAGAGTTTATTTAAGTCACTCCTTTGCAGGTTCAGGTCTGCAGCAAGGAAGAGATCAAAGGGTCTGGAGTTCCAATGTTTGGGTTTTGTTGCCTTTTTTTTTTCTCCCTAATATTTTTCTGGTTCACTGTAGTCCCATTAAACAAATGCTGCCAGAAGAAATTTTCTGCATTTTTCTCTGGATTTGCACAAAGCTGTCTACTGGTTTGACAAGTCCAGAGATCTTTATCAAAAATTAATTTTCTAAGTCGTTTTCATGCCTCTGTACTGAGTTCTTCCAGCAAGATTTTCCTCATTTTCCAAAATTTCCAGACAACAGAACATTGACTTTGCTGGAGCTCCCTGCAGTGCACACCAGGCTGCTCCAGCTACCAAAGATTCATTTGTTCAAAAAGATTCTTTTTGGGTCATAACACGGGATGGAAGAAGATGGAACAAGAAGAGTGGCTGAGCCATCACCCTCCTGGGCTGGTGAACTGGGCCCAGGAGAAATTCTCTGCTCCAGCAGTCACTGTTCCAGCTCTGCTGGGGCTTTACCACGTTATAAATTCGTATTATAAACCTGGCTTTTTGCAAATATTAAAAGGAATACCATAGGTATAATTGTAGTGGATTATCTTTTATTAATAGAGTTTGGAAAGGTGATAAATGTATATTTTTCTGATTGTAACATAGTGTTAACAGTAAAAAGACTAGGTTTTTTTTCTCTTTGTAATATCTAAACTGACCAAACCAGAAGGTACAGAAAGTCACCTTGCATTCCTGCATAAAGACTGCTGAACTTCTGTTTCTTACCCAAATGAAAATACCCAAAAACCTCAGGAGAAGAGTTATGAGACATTGGAGTGGAGCCACCCACAGATGGATCTAACAGATAAAATGACTGGGAGGGAATTGAAAGGGATCAAACCCAGAGAGAATGATTGAATCATGCACTGGGGTCTATTGAATGTGTAACACAGCCATCCTCAAATATAGAAATCTGAAAGGGTGAAGGTGTGCTGCACCCTCGGCCGAGAAACTTTTGCTTTTCTGGCTCCTAAATTGCCTCTTTTTTTTTTTTAATGAAACTTACAAATTTTTCTAAGAGAGTGAAACTCGTTTTTCACACCAGGGCAGCACCGAGCCCAGCTGAGAGAGGCAGAAACAGCCACCCCAAAGAGCTGCCTGGCCAGCAGGGAATTCATGTGACTTCCAGGACATTGGGCTCCCTACAGGAGATGGAGACAACTTCATTGTTCTTGGCCTTGAATGGAAAAAAAAAAAATAAAAATGAAAGAGCAAAAAAAGACCCTCCAGAAATGATATTTGATCCTCGCACCACAGTTTTCTACATTAAGCTGTTCCTCCTACTGTTAATTTGTCTATTATTTTTATGTCCTCTCTAAGCTGCGGCGAGGTGTCAGCGCTTTCATCTAACGGGAACATTGCCAAGCTGGCCTGGGTTCTTTCATACAAAAAAAGGCAGAGATGTAAAGAATAAAGGTTAGTTAAAATTCTTCTAACTCAGGTTTTCTTTGTGACTCGGTGGAGTCGCTTACATTTGAAAACGTGTGTTGATGCTTCTCACTTTACACAAAGCAGAACAGACTCTCACTCACAATGGAGGTCACAGCCTGAACACTGGGGCATTAAAGAGAAAATCCTCTTCATCAATGGCTCGGGAGACAGAGCTGTCCTGGGGGTGGCCGAAGGTCGGGAACTGCTGCAGGATCTAAAGGCCAAGGGCATCCTACAGCCACAGCACATTCCTTTGCCCAAAACGCCTCTGACCCAGGAAAGCAGCAAGTGCCTAACAAGAGGAGGGGAACACGCAAGTACACAGCACCACAGCACCTTCAGCACCCTAAATTTTTAATTCAAAGCTTTCCTTTCCAAACTAGCCAAAGCCTGGTTTCATGGAAATATGGCTTTCGTGGTGGGAAGAGTTCCTGAGGAACTCCAATGTCCTCACCCGCATCCGTCTGGCAGGGGGTGACAGCAGTGGCTTTCCCTTCCCATCTCCCTGGCTTTCCCTTCCCATCTCCCTGGCTTTTTCCCTTCCCATCCGTCTGGCTTTCCCTTCCCATGTCCCTGGCTTTCCCTTCCCATCTCCCTGGCTTTTTCCCTTCCCATCTCCCTGGCTTTCCCCCCTCTCCATCTACCTGCCTTTTTCTCTCTCCATCTCCCTGGCTTTTTTCCTCTCCATCTCCGTCACTTTTTCTCCTCTCCATCTCCCTGGCTTTTCCCTTTCCCATCTCCTTGCCTTTTTCTCCTCTCCATCTCCCTGGATTTTTTTCCCTCTCCATCTCCCTGCCTTTTTTCCCTCAGCTCTTCTCCATCCTTTCCTGCCTGCTTTACACCCCTCCCCATGTTTCTTCCCTCCCTCTGCTCCTCTTACTCATTCACTTTCTAGTACTCAGTGAACTCGGTGGCATCCAGCCCGCTGCCTCTGCACGGCCTAAAATAATCCCGAGCAGGGCTGTCTGTCTGCACCAGCTACTGCTCCTTTGTGCACAGCACCACATGCCATTGATCTCCTGTCAGACAACTGCTGCTGCCGGTGGCACTTTACACACTCGGCGTCCTGGGGCCAAGAGAGTTCCTTGTGGCAATAAACACATCAGGAAGTGTTTGAGTGGCCGTCCCCAGCGTGGGGAATAACACTGTGCTGTGTGCTGGGCTGGCTGCAGCCCGTCTTTCCGGGCTTATTTATCTTCCAGGAGCAGCGAAGTCCTCACTGCAGCATCAGCCTGCCCTGCGCTGAGCTGACACCGGGGATGAGCACAGCTCAGCCTCCAGGAGGCCGAGGCACTGCAGTAAATCAGCTCAGCAAAGCCCTGCCTCTGCCTGCCAGACAGGGATTGGGAATCTCTGCCCCACAGTGCCTTTTCTCCATGGCTTGGAGGCAGCATCAGGCCCGAGTGTGTCATTCTGGGGCAGACTGGAGGGGAATTCAACACAGGAACACCTCCAAAGAGCTCTGAGGGAGAATTTCAGTCTGGCAGAGAGGGGTTGAGCAGCCCAGGAAGCCTCAGGTTCCAGGGGGAGCATTTGTTTATTGTCCCTTGAAGTGGGGACTGGAATGTGCAGGGGGGACTGGAATGTGCAGGGGGGAACGGTGCTCCCCACAGTGTGGGGACTGACTGTGGTCAGAATGTGGATTTTTAGGCTCCAGGCAGAGCCTTGAAGTCTGTGGGAAAATCAAGGACAAAACTCTCTCAGTCTGGCCTGGGAAATCATGAGGAGGACCCCAAAACAATCCCCATAAACAATCCCTGTAGATCTCCTCCTCCTGACACCTGGTGCTTTTCCACCTTGTTCACTGGTAGAGATGTTTACAAGAAGGTGGTGCCCTAAAGGACCAGCCCTATCCATTGTACCCAAACACTGGATAAAAGAATCTGTCTCTCAATAAACTTTGCTCTGAGCCCTCTGAAGAAGTCAGAGTTCCATGTGTCTACATGATCCATCCTGAACCCTAAGGACACCCACAGGGCAGGGACAGCAGGCTCAGAGTTGTCACTTGTGCCACCTTTGCCACAAAGTGAGCACAGAGAGGGAGGCCACCCAAACTGTGCAGAGCCCACATTTATAAGATGAGCTGCACCAAGAATTGTATTTGCTGGGCATTCACCTCAGCAAACAGCAAGGAAAAGGCTGCTCCAAACCATCGGGGGGGAAAGGGGATTAAATTATGGGAACAACCCCCCAGAAATCCAACACACAACCACTCTGTTCCTGGGGTCAGGACATCTGCTGTGAGAGTGATGAGTTCTCACCATGGGATTCATCACTCACACCTCAGGGATCAGTCTGAACCCCAGTTCTCATTTACAAGACGTACCCAAAGCTTTGAAAACAAAACCAAGTGATGCATCTTTGCTCAGCTGATCATCCACTCCAGTAACACATATTTACTTTAGATAAATATATGCACAAATCTGAACTGGCAGCAAGTTTTGCATCTTTCATTTTGGCTGATATTCCTGATTCAAAGGGTACTCACAAGCACAGGAAAAGAAGTGAACTATTTTAGAACAGGAGGATGGATTTGCACGCCTATAAATACATAAAATAACTGCTTTTCCTGTTTTAAACATACATTACAATTCCAGTTCCATAAAATAAGTTAATAATTTTAATTCTGTAAACACCTCTTAAAATAGCAAAGAAATTGAATGATCATAATAGAATCTTAATTTTTCATTCACGTTTAAAGACAGAGGATGTCAATATTAGAGCTGAGCTGGACTGAATCAATTAAAAATATATATAAATTTCCAGGTAACAGGATAAATACTTCTGAGGACACCTGAAAAAAAAAGCCTCCTGAAGATTTCACTCTTTCTACTTCTGCATGCTGAGTGCCCCTCATGCAAGTTTAATTCACGCAGTGATGGATATCCTGAGAGACAGGAGCTGTATTATAGGCATGAAGATAAAATAATCCCTGGGTGAGAAGAACCAGTTTGGCCTCAATAAGGCTCTACTCAGCACCGCAGGTTAAATCGATTTTATTAACTGTGCTAGTTAGCATAAATATCACCTTCCTGATTGAAATACTAGTTTGTCAGGGATCAGCCTCTCCTTACCTGGTAATAATCCAATACAATTTAATGACTGTTCTTGAGGAAGGAAAATGATCTCCTGGTGTATTTATTCCCTTCCAGAGCAGCTCTCTGGCCTAAGGTTTTGTGCTGGTGCCATCTCCTGTGTCCTGAACCAAAGTCTGGGTCACGTGAAGTGTTTGTTCCTCGCCTTTCCAGCATGGAGAACACCGAGCACCATGAGATACGCTCTGCTCTGCAGCCTTTCGAATGAGACCACGGAAACTCAGCACCGATTTGAAAGAACCTAATCCTACAAAATGCTAAATCACCCCGGCAAGGCCCCTGAAATGCTCAGGGTACCAGCCCTGAGTTATGGGGTAGCACAGCTTGCCAGGATGGACCAGGCTCTCAGGGCATTTTTTTCAAGCCCTCTTGCCCTGGTCCCTCTGCAGGCTAATTTGTGGCGTGTTCCTGAAATGCTTCCAGAGGACTCTCAGGAGCAAAAGACACAAGAATTGCAAGGCTCCATCCATCTTTTGGCAAACGCAGTGGCAGAAAAAACACCTGCACGGTCTTTACAGAGCGGGATCCGTTCGCAGGAAACCACCAAGGACTCGTGTGTGGTAGACTCCCAAATTCTGGCTGTGTATTTCAAAAGCGTTTCTTGCACTAATTTCATCAAAGACAGCCCTGGGTAAGATCCCAGCCCTTCAGCAGCTCAGCTGTTCTGCACACAGGGCTGAAAACACCTCATTTCCAGCGGAGCCCACCAGCCCTGCCTTCATTACAAGCCGTGTCTGAGCTCAAAGCAGAAACCCACAAAGATCCTTCCCCATGGAATGGAAGTTCTGGGTGGCAGCTGCAGGCACAGAGCGAAAAACTCTTTGTGCTTGAAGAATAAACTCTGTCTTTTTAAGCCAAAACGCTGCTGCCTCAACCATCCCCACCAAAATGAGATTGTGCCCCAAGGAGAGAGCCGGAGGGAGAAGAGATGCAGATGGCAACCACCAAACCCCTCACTCAACGAGCCACCAAACTTTTGGAGATGGCAAAAATAAGGGCAAAGCAAGGCTCCACACAGATCAGAAAAGATGTGGGCATATAGACTGGTGTGTGTATATTTAAAATAAATCTCTTCTTCTTATACTCTTTGTTCAACTGCATTATCAAAAAGAGAGGTTTTAAATACGAGCTTATGGGACTACTAAAGAGGTGAATTTATGAATGTATTCCTAACAAAACACACTCTGGGAGGCTTTAATCTATGAATTGTGACAACCTTGGACAAAATGGATTTTTAATAGAATATAATGTAAACTGCCTGAAACACTGTGATAAGGAATTTTTTTTTTAAATAACGCACAAAAAAGGCAACGATGCACTCTGCATGAAAGGAGGAAAGGTCTTAATTTAAAGCATTTTAATGGACACTCAATTTGTGTAGGGAAATGTGAGAAACGGAGATGAAGAACTCACGATAGCAGCGACACTGCAGAGGGGAGAGGGAGGGAGATTAGAAAAGTAAGCAAATTTGAAAATGCTCCAGCTGATAAGGGGGGCTGCGAGGAGCACAGACAGGATTAGAGCGTGTCACAGCCCAGAGCCACAGGCTGTGTCTGCCAGGGGCTCTTATCAGAGCTGAGCCCTGGGCAAAGCACAGCCCAAGAGCAGAGCAGACCTGGCTGGGGTGAAGGGCACCGGGAGGGCACACACCTCACTCAGGGTGCCTGTGCCTCGCAGGGATTTCTCCTTTTCCCTGAGAAAAAGGAGATTTCTCCTTTTCCCTGTGCTGTGCTCCTTTTCCCAGGGGGCTGACAGGGCTTTCCACCCCTCACAAAGCCCGAGGGAGGCTCAGAACCCACCCTGAACTCGGCCAAATCTGAGGCAGAAATGAGCTAAGCTGGGCTCAGAGGCTCAGCCCTGCCTTACCCACTGCTCCTCTACCAGCTGGGTGAGTCAGCAGCAGGGGAATTAATTCCAAGAGGGAAAAAAGCACCTCCCTGGAGGTGGATGCAGTTCTGCTCACTGATAACTTCTGCTGTGCCACCAAAGAGGTCGACCCTGCACTCTCACTCACACATAAACTGCCTTCAATGAAACTCCTTGGATTGCTAAAGCCAGGAAAACGTGAACCAGGTCTAGTGACGATTTTGGCCTCAATAGGAGCAAGTTCAGGTGTCTGATCATTTAAATGAAACAGCAGAACTTCTACAGAAACACTTGACATTCTTCAAAAGAAACAGGAGGGCCATCATTACGACCAAAAAGACAAATTAAAGGAAAGATCAAAGTTAAATATTTACTCTAAGCACTACAATATTTGCAAATCTGGAAGTGATCTTTCAGCAGTTTCTATTTGCATACTTTAATTAATCCAAAAATATTAAACTAATCTCACAAAGGAAAGGGTCAAAGTATTAATTAACTTGAGATGCATTGCTTTTGTGCAATTTAACAGTTCAACACAAAGCAAAACTCAGTTTTAATAAAAACTAAGTTACTGTGACAGGTATAATTTCATGGATTAGTGAAACCACATACAAGGCAATAAGTTTCAGTGTTCAGGCTATTTTTTTTTTTTGCTCCAACTTTAAAAATAGTTCCTTCATTTTGATTTCAGTACCATCAGATGACCTTAATCCTCCTTTAACCTCAGCATTTCACTTTCAAACTGATGGCTTTCCACCTTGCTCCGAAGGGAGCAGAGGTCACAGTTGTTAGAGGAAAGAACCTGATGAGGTTCACAGGGAGCAGACCCTGCCCAGCCATCTGTTGCTTTTTTGGGACTACCCAAAACCAGAGGGCAGACAGAATTAAGGGAATAAAAAGCGGTTCTATTTAAATGTATTGAAGGGTCTTCAGGTACATTTAGGGTCCCCAGGGGCTACACCCAAAAATGGATGATGGGTCACAGGTTTTCTGTAACTTTTATAAGTTTGGTCCATTTGCATATTGGGGGTTCATCTTCCAATTACAGCTTCAGCTAATGAAGTCATTTATCCCAAGTTTGCTGCCCCCCAACTCACTTTTATTTAAATTTCTCAGGGCCTGAGGCAGTGAGGTGTCCTTGATCCCCAGGCCTGGAGAGGGATTGTTTCCCAAAACCAAAATGGGAGAGCAGCAGCTCACACTGTGTATGGAATTCATAGTTACACACTAAAGAAAACTGCAGGATTACAAATAGATGAAAAATATACAAGTTGAAATGCCAAGGCATCACACCCACGTGAGCTGAGCCAGGCTGAGCCCTCCCTGCTGGAGCCACCGTGTCACCTCCCAGCCCCAGGACAGGCACAAAGGGACCCGAGCTCCAGCCCCAAAGGGCCTCACGGGGCTCAGCAGCAGCTCTGGGGGAGTTGGGACATTTTGCCAAAAAACAGAGCCCTGGAGACAAAGTGCCAAATGCAGCAGACAGAGCTCTGCATTGTCCACCTGCGATAACCAGAAAACAACGATGGAAGGTGGCTGGAACTTCCTGCATCCCCTCAGAGCTACCACTTACAAATGTGCTTAGGAAACAGAAAA
>VZDJ01000174.1:1461505-1493943 GCA_008694505.1 Cyanoderma ruficeps
GAGGAACAAGTGCATGGAAGAGCTGATGAAGGGAAAGGCTTGCCTGGAATTCATGCCACGAGGCTCTGTAGCACCTCTGCAGAGACTCCAGGGAGGGGAATTCACCTCCCCTCACTTCACAGCTTCACCAGGCAAATGTCTGCAGCCCACTCATCGCCTCCACTCTGCCTCGGTGCTGGAGACACCCAGGCATTTCTCCCTCTTTGCTCACCAGGCCTGATTCACACAGCCTGGAGAACTCTCCTCAGCACTGCCTGTTGCTAAAAAGCAATTAAACATCTTCCCATTAAATACCCTTCCCCTCAACGCTTCTCTCCAGAGCTGGATGGGATTTGTTTGCACCTCAAACACAGCTTCAGAAACAGAGTAGAAACTCTCTTTGTGCTCCAAACCTCTGGCAATAACCTTCCCAGGCCTAAGCAATTACCAGCAACCATTTTCCTCCCTTACAGGAGTTTTCGGGGGGAAAAAAATGGATGCAAACGACCCTGCGAATAAAAACTTTGACATAAAGTTTTGTGATTTCCTAATTATTGTACAATTTCCAGCTAAATTTATGCACGGTGTGCTTTAACTGTAGAGTAACTGCAGGACGCCGGGGAGAAATCGCTTGTCTTGTAAAATCCATAATTCTGGCTAACAACGGAAATCTCTCATCTCTTCTGACCCAGCTGGTGGGAGCATTCCCGTCACAAACGTACGGAGCATTCCAAGAGTTCAGATTAATAAATTAATAAATGACAGTGAATAGCTGTTACTTTCGTGGCTTTCCAATAAAGAAGGCTGCATCATCCTATATTGCTTTTGATTCTTCTCTGTATTTCTCTATTTCAGTTCATTTTTTTTCTGTCGGCTCTTTGGGAACAGGAATTCTGCTGGCCCGAAGGTCACGAAAAGCAGATGTGAGCGAGGACTGGGGGGCTGCCTCCAGCTTAATTCAGTAATTTACTCCCAAAAGCTCGGAAGTGAAAAAAAAAGGGGGGGGAAAGCTCTCATCAAATCACCTACAGCTTTTCCAAGGAGGCTGAGGAGGAAAAAACACTGCTAATATGGGTAAGTAAAGAAGTTTTTGTGTGTCTCTGGCAGCACTGGGCACAGGTTCATGAGGGAGGGACCCACCTGTCCTTTACTCCCAAAAGCTCAGAAATTAAGCAAAAGGGGAAAAGCTCTCATCAGATCACCTACAGCTCTTCCAAGGAGGCGAAAGCACCGCTACCCTGGGTCACTAAGGAGGTTTCTGTGTGTCTCTGGCAGAGGTGCACGCGGGAGGGGCTCACCTGTCCTCGGCGCCGGGGTCGTTGTGCACACAGGTGAGTGTGGCCGTGCTCCTGGCGCTGTCCGTCTCCTCCTGCACGCCCCACTGGTCCGCATCGCTGACCCTGATGTCCGAGATCTTCACCCCTGGGGCCGTCCTGATCCTGTGGGGGAACGACAGGGATTGCCTCAGCCACGCATCAACCCGGACAGGTGAACAAGGAGGGCGAAAGGAAAAGAATCCCTCTCCCATCAATGACAGGTCGCAGCCACGACTCGCTCTGTTTTAAACACATAAACCAGGTCCAACCGTTTTAAAGAGGTGAGGTATGAGTTTCATTCTGTGCAGAGCCAGTCAACTCTAGCTGGAGCAATGTGGAGAGAATAAGAATGGTTTCTGCCTCTGTGGCACCAGGGTGAGACAAATGAAACAGATGTGACGGAGCAGAAGTTGATTTAATTTGCTGTGTCTGTCCTGCAGTTTAAGATGGGGAGTAAGAGCAATGTGATATAAAATACATCCTCCTGCCTGCAAACCTTTGGGAGTAAAGTATCTTGTAATATTAGGGGCCGTCGGCACAGGAAAAGATGAGTTTCATTGCTCAAAGACCATAATGCAGGAAGGAGAGAAAAGGAGTAAGTTATCCTAGGCTGAGGGAGGAAAATAATTATGTCACTGCACCAGGATCTATCAAACTGGGCACTTCAGACTGCTGCTGCTGAAAATAATATGATGCTGACATGGAAAACTTTGATTTCCTGAGCGTGGCTAGACTCTGAGAGCAGTGTGGTAAATGTCACCGTTTCTTGGCTTGAAAGAAATAAAACTTGCCAAAAATAAAAGTCCGTGCCCCAGCGAGGCTCGGCGCTAGGAGCAGATTGCCAAGGAATAGGAAACAAACCGCTTTTAATAGCAGGAACTTCATTTGTGCAGCTTGACTCCTGAAACAAGCCTGGGATTACACCAGGAGCGCTGCAAATGTGCCTGGAGAACAATTAGGCAGAGAGAAACTGCTGCAGCGCCACGCTCGCCACCACCGCGACTAAATTAATTAAAAGCAAAGCCAAGAGGGACCTTTTAGTGCTGCGGTGGAATGGAACGGCCCCGCTGGGACCCGGGGCGTTGTTCAGCCGTGAATTGTGATGGGTTTGCCCCGTGCCTCCTGGCCAGTCCGTGCTCATGTTGCACCATTAAAAACCTCCTTGAAGCTCTGGCTGGGTTCAGTGGGCTCGGATCAAAGTGAGTTCAGGGCTCCACGGGTGGTCTTTTCCTCTGAGGAGGAATTAATTCATCCTGCTTTTATGATATCCTTGGTTTTGCCTGTGAGGTTTTACCGGCTTGGGGGGTTAAACCCATGCCTGGCATGACCAACCTGATGAAAAATATTCTCTGTAACAGAATTTTAGCTGATGTTTTTCTAACTGTCTCCTTCCCGCTTTTCCACAGGCATTCCTGTTTCCAAGCAGCATTCCTCAAAGCTGATGTGCCCCTTTCCTATCACCTCCTCTTCCTTTTTTTTCAGAGGGACATTCACTTTATCTGTAATAATCACAAATACTGGACCAAATAATTCCTGCAAGACACCTGCATGGCTTCATTTCAGACTGATTTGTAATTCTCATGAGGTAGAGAATTAGGCCCTCAGCAATGGATTTAATATTTTCTTTCACTACATTTAGTCAACCACTTTTGAATAAAAATCATTAGGGCCTGGCTAAAAAAAAAAAACCAAAAAAAACCAAAAACCCCCAAGCAAATCAAAGTGCCACTTTTTAAATTTTCTCTTCCCCAGCCAAAATTGCATTTTTTTAAGAACTTCACACCACCATTCTCTCAAGTCCCCATGTTTTTCTTGACTATGTGTCTGAAAACTTCCAACCTGACTTTTCACCCAGGTCAAATCCTGGCTAATCAAAGGTTAATTGAAGGGCAGGAGATGCTGGGGGGACACACACACACCAGGACAGTTGGATCTCATCCACGATTTCAGGACCCATCAGCCTTTCCCCATCTGCCAGGAGCTCCTTCTGTCCTCCTACACAGCTCCTGCACTGCAGAGATCTCCACTCTGCAGCAGCTACTGTTGTCTGCTCTGAACCAAATCTAGGGATGAAGAGGATGAGGAGCTACAAGGATGAGGAGCTACAAGAAGGATGAGGAGCTACAACAAGGATGAGGAGCTACAACAAAGATGAGGAGCTACAACGAGGATGGAGAGCTACAACGAGGATGAAGAGCTACTATGAGGATGAAAAGCTACAATGAGGATGAGGAGCTACAGTGAGGAGCTGCAACAAGGATGAGGAGCTACAACAAGGAAGAAGAGCCACAATGAGGATGAAGAGCCACAATGAGGATGAAGAGCCACAATGAGGATGAGGAGTCACAACGAGGATGAAGAGCTACAGGACACAGTTCCTGCACACCCGGGCAGGATTCAGGACCCCTGTGCAGCTCCTGCTGAAGCTGCTCCCCTTCACCTCCCCCAGCCGTCCTCACACAGAGCACAGGGATGCACGAGCTCCAACATCCCCCTCTCTCTGCACATCCAGCTGTGCATATCCAGCTGTTCCAACGCCTTTCACAGCCTCTGCACCCCAAAAACCAACCTCCTCCTGGCCCAGCCCCTCAGCTGTGCCCCCCTCCCTCAGCCAGGGAGTTTTGCTGTTCATCCCCTTGTGTCTGAGCTCAGCCACCAGATGGTTTTTGCCACCAGCTGAGACTCTTCTGCGGACCCCAGTGCAGCCCTGGTTCTGTGCCTGAGGTGTTTTGGTTTTCTGAAATTCCATTCCCAGGGAATTTTCTGGAAACAGGAGAAATGTTTCTGTAACTGTCCCTTTGTTATTCATTCCTTTCCCCAGGAGGGACTTCTTCTTGCTGTCCCTCTGCTCTGACCAGTGTGAGTGAAGAGGTTTGTCTTTGTGTCCCCAATCCAATTGGTCTGTGTGGAATAGTATAAAAGGGAGACACATCCCAAAAATCAAGGAGCCATTTTCAGCCTTCTGAATCTCGGGGTCTGTGTCCTTGTGGTGTAAAACAGCGTCACCCCAGCTTGGCTTTCCCTTCAGGGTGACCCTTCCAGGTGTCCCTGTGGGGTTTTTGGCCATGCTGCCCTTCTGGCTGTGCCTGCCCCTTGCCCTGCCCTGCTGGGTGGGCAGTAAGTGAACAGCTCTCGCTGCTCCCCAGCCACCCTTTTCCAAAAGCCTCCCAGAACGCTGCATTTTAGGAAAAATTCCAGTCTAATCCCTTGCGTTGCATCTGCTCTGGTGGGCTGAGACAAGATGTCATTTTGCATTTTTGGATATCAGTAGAGCCAGGAAGGTTGAAAGAAGAAGGAAGAAACCACGTTCAGCTTCTCACTTAGGAAAAAGTCAAGAAATTCAAATGAAACCAGCCTACATATGGGAGGTTTGAGCCTACTGTTCCTCAGATAAGTGATTCATGTCTTTAAATCTGCCCCCAAACTCCACAGGCACAAAAATTATTGTAAAAGTGTTGGGGACCCAGGCTTTGAAAAGGAGTAAGAAATTCCCACCCGAGCTGCCATGAGCTGGAGCGAGGCTGGTGAATGGCACGTGTGTGGGCCCTACTCTGTGCCAGCCTTCAATTAGAAGCTTGGGTGGATCATTTAGTTTTTCTTATACCTCCCTTCCCCACGTCTAAAATACTGGGAAGTGTTGCTCTTCCAGCTCAGAGGGAGCTGTAAGGATAAATGGAAGTGCCTGGAAAAAAAATAATCTGATGTCCTTTAAATTTGCCAGCTGACATAAATTCTGCCATCTCTGTGCTTGAAACTGTGCAAAGGAGTTGCTGAAGTATTTCATAGAACCCTGACCCAATAAGCAACTGTTACCACTAAGCTGGTTTCATTGGTTTTTTTTCAATAAAGATAATTTTGAAATGAGAGGGGCAAAAAAAAAGGAAAAAAGGAACAAAACATGAGAGCCAGTTGGGAATTTGGCAAAACCAGCATCTCATCGCCATGACATTCTTGTTTTCTGAAAAGCAGAACTGTCAGACAGAAAAGTGTCCTGTTAAAACCCACCCTTAAAACATTGCAGCAATGTCCATGGCGTTTGAAAATGCAGTGAGCAGGGGTGTGAGACAGGGATGCTGAGGGAGCTGGGCAGAAATCACCCTGCAACGGGGTCTGTTGGTCTGGGATATCTCTGCCTTGGGCGTGAGGAAAACCCCACAAAATGTGACCCCTCCAGCCCTGCCTTTGCTGCCACTGTCCCTGTGAGATCTCCAGGGGATGCAGCTGGGGAGAAATGCCAAAAAACTGCTCCAGAGTGAGCGCAGCCTCCTCCTGCAGCTCCAAAGTCACAACGAGAAGCTGCTTAAAATGTAGATTTTGGAACATCATTGGTAGCCCTGAGAGGATTTCCCCTGAACGATCTGTCCCCCGTTTACTGTGGAATGTGAAGACACAAGAAGCGATGGGCTGGATGGAGCAGCATCCCCAGCCCGCTTTTAAAATGCAATCCCAGCCCCAGGTGTGTTTGACCCCGCGAATTGAGCCGCCCTAAACCTCTTCCCTCCGTCCTCACAACACCAGGAAAGAAGGGACAGGAAATCACCAGGGATGGGAAGAAACTTCAGGGCTGCAGGAGGGGTTTGAGCACCCGGTGTGGGGAATTCCTCTCAGTCAATTAAGTGCGAAATCTGAAAGGTAAATCCTCGCTTGTCACACACCCCCAGCCCCGATCCTGGCAGCGGGAGCTGGGAGCTGAAGTCTTGGCAAAAGGAACTTTAAAATAGAACCAGAAGGAAAAGATATTTAGGAAATAAAACAGAGATGTGCTCGCAGCAGATGGGAAATGCTCAAAACGATGAGAAAAACGACTTTTTCAGAGCTATTTTAGAAATCCTCTGATCCCCTCCCCACTCCATTATGGGGGAAAGCGTGATCTGAGCTAAATCCACCCTCAATGACGTACCAATAATAACAGTTATGATAAATTCCATTTGTAACTTCCAACCATTTCTGTAGTCAGCCCTTCCACACGCGTTTTTAGCCCAATTAAAAATAAAGCCATTATCCTTTCCCTACAGGAAATCCAAGCAGTAACCAGTTTAGTCAACTTGCCCAAATTACACTGTCTCTGCAGAGCCAGAATGAGGGTTGATCCATCCCAATTCCCAGCTAGACACCCCTCCTCATCTTTTAAGACCAAACCAGAACACAGCTGAGTAATTCCAAGCCCTCACAGAGCATTTAACATATTTGAGGGATTGCACAAACGGCGAGCAATTAGTTCTGAACAAGGTCCCTGGGGAGTTTCTAGTTAAAATACATGTCTTTTAGGAGACATTAAACCAAGCATTAGAAATTAAAATCATCGCTGAACTCAGCCACAGCATCTGGGGACTCCTGGCTGTGGGTGAGATGGGCAGTGTTTCTGTAAAGGAAGGAACACAGGGATTCCTGCAGAGGTGAAGTGACGCTGTTTTACACCACAGTGACACAGACTCTGACTTCAGAAGGCTGAAAATGACTCCTTGATTTCTGGGATGTGTCTCCCTTTTATACTATTCCACACAGACCAATTGGATTGGGGACACAAAGACAAACCTCTTCACTCACACTGGTCAGGGCAGAGGGACAGCAAGAAGAAGTCCCTCCTGGGGAAAGGAATGAATAACAAAGGTACAGCTACAAAAACATTTCTCCTGTTTCCAGAAAATTCCCTGGGAAAAGGATTTCAGAAAACCAAAAGGTCTCAGACACGGAACCAGGGCTGCAGTGGAGGAAGGAGAGGGAGTTGGAAGATGCAAGATCTGGGAAGATCTGGGAAGATCTGGGAAGATCTGGGAAGATCTGGGAAGATCTGGACATCTGGGAGATGGAAGCAGGTGTGTGGATCAGGGTTCCCACATCCAGTGCACTCCCTGGCATTGGGAGGAAGGCACAGACAGCCAGGAGTTCATCCCTGAGAGTGTGTGAAAGCAAAACCTCCTGGGAACGCACAGAGAGCAGAGGGAGCTCCCCCAGGAGAGGCACCATCCCTCTGTGTCTTCCTGAGCCTCCTGGCCAGAATTCCCCATGGGCAATCCAAAAATAGGAGGAAAAGGAGGTGATGTAAAGTCACCCGGAAAAGAACACACGGCAGAACCAGGAACTAGACCCAGGGGTGCCAAGGAATATTTTGGTGTCTTCACCCAAACAGTCCTCCTGGTCCTGCTGCAGACCCACTGGGAACAGGCAGCCATGGAACACCAGGCCCTGGCAAATGTCCTTTCTGTGGGCTGGGGGTGTGAATCAGGGATCCTGCACTGCCTCACCTCTCATGGAATTCACAACCCCTCAGGGGACCAGGTCCGAAATCTTCACAAGCTAAACAGGTGTCTATTCTTCAAAATATTTCCCCAAGAACTTTAGCTCTTTGTTCTTTTATATTTCAAAAGACCTGTCACAGATTTATGTTCAAATTACTTCCCCATCAAATTCTGCCTTAAATAGCAGCACTGGGCCAGCTGTGTTTGCTTCCTCAATTCCATATTAATGTCACCGTAAGCAAAGTTATTTTTCCACGTAGGTAAAACACCCTTCAAAACACACAAAGATCCTGTGAAAGACCCCGAGCCCTCTCCAAAGAGGTCTCAAGAGTAGAAACACAAAGAATATTCTGCTTTACAGCAGGGTAAAACAAGCAGCCTACGCAGCCCCACGGAGGGGTGGAACTCGGGGGTGAGCAGATGGCAATTTGGAAAACAGCGACTGCGAGGCACCAAACCAAAGGAAACCCCAGGTGAAAGGGTTTGACTGAAGGGACCAGCAGGCAAAAAAAACCTCAGCGTGGCCCTGGGAAAAAGCCAGTGCCAATAGGTGCTGCCAGTGAAACAATGGTGGGACAAGACCCCCAGGTTTGTCCTCGGGGTTAAAAGCAGTTTAATACTCAGAGAAAGGCAGCGACTTCCAAAATCAGCTGGAGTTTTACTTAAGATTTGACCTCGGAATTTCATGATGCTAAAAACTGCTCCAGTGCCTGACCCCTCCGTGCATAATTGGCTCAGAGTGTTTCCAGAACAAGCCCTGGGTGGGCTGTGCTCTGCCTGCCTTGGCCCCATTTGCCCCAAACCTCTCCCCAGTGCAGGCTCAGAGCTTTCCCTGCCCCACGCCCTCGTGGCACTGCCCTTCCCGTGCCCCCTCACCTCAGCACTCCCCCACCCTTACACCTCCCCAGGAAACGTGCCCTTCCCTCCCCCTGGCACACCTCGCTTCCTCCCCTGCGTTTTTTAATTTGCAGTTATTTTTAAATAACCTTTGGAGGCTGCCGTGCATAACCCTGCTAAGAGTTTGGGGCTGCAGCTCCTCTGAGAGCAGCTTTTAGTGCCACACGTCAGGAGATCTCAATCCAACACACACTCGGGGTGGGGGAAAAGCTCTGGGTAGGACACAGCAGACAAAACAGGTTCAGGGACCAGCACGGTGCAAGGCAGGAGCAAATCTGCTCCACAGAAGTGGTGGCTGGCAGGAGAAAAAAAAAAAGCCCAATGACTCAGAGAACAGAAAACCCTTTGAAATCACAGAGGGGATCAATGCTGAAGATGTAGGATGATACATTTGCCACTCGTCTGCCCAAAAAGGTGAAGCTGTCAACCTCTTTTTTTCTTTTTTCCCCCTCCAGCCCATCAAATGTATCAAATTATGTAAAACATCGAGCTCACTAGCATATTGGATTTTGAATAATGAAAAGAGTAAACAGGATTTTAATTTGGATTCTGACAGTAAGGCGCTTTCCATGTGATAAATTAACTATTAGGGAAGACAAATTAACACAACCACCCCTTGAGTATGATGGCTTATGATTTTGAGGAAGCTTTTACAGAAGCATGATAAAAATAAGGCAGGATGAAAAACAGGATATGATGATGGAGGGAGTATTTTACCAAAAATTCTTCCTCCTTCTTTTCACCAAACTGTGCATACAACTTCTCTTAAAAATAAAAAAAAAAAGCCGCAGCTTCTCTCCAGAGCCCCCCATCTTTCCTCAGAACGTCTCAATATTTTAGGAGAGCTCTTCAGCTGCTCTAGATGACCAGATTGATGAATTTTAAAGTGCTTGTTTGACACTGAGATGTTAAATTTGACATCTGTGAAGCAAGGTCAGAAGAAGAGGTGTCACCCCTCCTTAGGATTTTTTGGAAAGGGAAGGTGTCTGAGAAACATTTTCTAGGCATAAGACTGTGCTCATAAAACCAGCGAAGAGGATGTGATCAACTTCAAAGCAGTCAAGCGTCATGTTATATTTCCATATCCAAAGCAAAACTCCCAAGTTTTTTTCGTTTTTTTAAAGGAGAGAAGACATTTTAAGATTCCATCTTCACATTTCAGCAGAAACTCCATTTTTCAATCTGCCCTCTCTCTCTCTCAGGTAAGCAAATACAGCTTAGAAAAGCAGCAGAAAGCCATCCTAATTGGCTTGAAATTAAAGCTATTAATTTTTATTCTTATTTATTCCTGTCACAAACCAGACCTGTTTTATATGGATTTCCAACACTGCTATGGAAACCTGAGAGGTTCTGAAGCCTTTATGTAACGCGAGATGAAAACGCCGTCTCCCACGGCGAGCACTGTTTCCTTTGAAATATGTCAACAGTGGAATTCTGTCCCTCTGGGAGGAAAAAAGTGTTGCCAGGCACTGAGACAGGAGACATCAGGTTCAAATCTATTGACTCGAGACATGCCATTAACCATTTAACTCTCTGGGCAACTTCAAAATCAGGATGTTTGCTCACCTTGGCTTGGAAATTCATGCGAGGAGAAAAAAAAAATCCTGCTATTTCTATGGAGACACCGTGCAAGTGTACACCTAGAAATTGCACAGACGCTGAATTTCAATCTATTCCTGTGGTTTTCCAGTAGTACTTCAAACTGCAGGTCAAAAAAGTTCTGCAACAATTGGCATTTTCTTGAGAAAACTAAGTCATGATTTATTTGAGTCCACCTGAAAATGCTGCTGTACCTTTGAAATATAAATTACTTTAATCCAAACATAAGCAAGTGTGGGTCTAGATTGTGCTGAAGGCTCCTAAATTCCAGCAAACTCGTGACAGGAGTGGGACAAGTCTGATGTTTGTGTTGCCAACCCTGGAATCCCACCAGCCCAGCTCCAGAGGATCCTGCTACACCAGCACGGAAGGGGAGCAGATCCTGTCCTGTGCCTGCCTGGAGGGCAGGGAAAATGGCCCAGAATTTGCAAAAAAATACACAATTCCTAGAACTCATTGGACATTTCACACATTCAAAGTATCCAATAAACAGGATTTGACCATTCCTAATGTTACTCAAAAGGAGACAGGTCTTTATCCAGGCCTAAATGATCCTTGTACCGCGGAACTGCTCCTAACATCCCTTTCTCCTTCCTCCCTGGTGTGCACCAGCCTCCCCTGAAAGAAGAGAAATGTTTTCCTTTCTGCCAGTGCCTCGGTGGAGTTAATTGGGTTGTGATGTGTGGATTGTTATTCCAAGAGCTGGGAGTGCCCTCCGACATCTCCCGGACTGAACTCGGTGCCCTCTTCCCTCCAACACAACAATTTGTGCTAAAGCCTCTCTGCAGAGAGGAGAGGTGAAAAGCTGGAGTGGTTTTCTGTAACACATCCACAGAACAAAAATCAAAGCCCCTTCAGTCTCTTCAACCTCTCTCTGAAAGATCTAAAACTCTCAGACCACGTCCTTTACCTTGAAACCAACGCAATGCCCTAAGAAATGAAACTCTCCCTTAAAAAACCCGACAAGTTTTAAGGGAGAATATGCATCACCAGCCTGAAGGAGTTCAAAGTGTTTGAACTCGGAATCCTTGCAATCATGCAGACACACAGCTTTGGAAACCATAATGAAAAAAAAAAATAAAATCAAAGTAAGGCAGAAGTTTCCTCCTGCAAAGACAAAGATACTCACGGCTTTCTTTTTATTGAAAAGTTTCTTCCAGAAACCAGCACTGCAGCCTGACTAGAGTTCAGGCCTCCTGGGAGGCAGAGAATTGTTATAAAAGGGTCATTTTTATGTCTCTACAAATAAAAGAAAAGCTCTGAAGGTCACGGATTCTGGAAGCACCTAAACAACAACAAAATAAAAACTTTCCATCCCTCTCCTTGCAGAAGCAGATAACGAGCTCCATGGCATTGTCCTGGTCACCACTGGACCAGGGTTTGCAGCATTTAAAAAAACTCCATCGCTGCAGCTGAGTCTGCTCACCACCCTGGAGACTCAGACATTTCCTTTTAAAAGTTTATTAAATACAATAATAGACTATTACAATTAATTTTCTTTTACCAGACATCAATACATCTGACTTAGGGCCGAAAAAAAACCTTCCCGGGTTGCTTCGAGCTGCACCAGCAGAAAAATAAAACTAAAAATGATCATCCAAAAGAGCAGATCTTTGAAGACTACAGACACTCCTGATTCCACTGAACTCGCCCCAACCCTGGGCACATCCAGCAGCTGTTTAACAGCATGGAATGGTCTTCAAGGGATCTTTCCTACATTATCCCAGGTTTGCTCAGCACTCTGAATCCAAAAGCAGCACAAAACCTGATTGTTACCAGGACCTCCAGCCAGGCTGTGCCAAGGAGACACTGACCTGAGCACAAGGGATGGAGTCAGAGGGAAGTGAAAAAAAAAAAACCCAACAAAAAACAACCACAGTAATGAAAATCCTCCCAGAATTAAAAAAGGCCACAAGAACTTTGCCTGAACTAGTAGTTGTTGTTTTTATTGGAGTATTTTATGGGGTTTTATGTTGTTTAATCGAAGAAAGAAAATGGATGCCATAAAATATGCAGAGCTAACTGAGGCTGCAGAGTACATCGCTGAATATTGCTAGTAATGCCATTTCCCCTTCACTGTCAAAAAATAAAAATATCCTTCTTTATATCCCTGTCACATGGAACAGCAGTCCTCTCACGCTTGCCAATCAATCATCCTGGAGTGCACCTTTACCTTGAGCAGCGTGTGCTAGGACGGTGAATAAGGAAACCTCAGGAAATAATCTCCCTTTCCACAAGATGGAATTCAATTTCCAGCACAGCTCAGGCCAGTACTTTCCTTGAAAAGGTGGCACCATATATTACGGCAGAGAAGCATTTTTTCTGCTGGTAGTGAAAACTTTAGTGAGCATTATGATTATGTGGTTTGTACTCCAGGCACCAATGACCACGGAGCAGGCTAATAACGAGCCAGTTCTGATGAGAACAGCCCTCCAGCTGGGATAAAACATCAAAGACTTTTTTCACCCTGGTGGTTTTTTTCCCTCCATTCTCCTTTCTTCACTATAAGATTTTTATTTTTTTTTCTCCTAACCTGCAGACAATTTTCCAAGGTTCTCCTCAGGAGTCAGCGCTTCACTCTGGTGCTCAGGTAGCCCCGGTCAGCGCTCTGGGCCAACAGCTTTTATCTTTGCCAGCCCAGTTTGGTTTCTTCAGGTGATGCTTCTCGGGAGCTTCTTGAACACTCTCTGCAGGAAGACTGAGCCTTCACCAATGACTCTTTGAATCCCCCTTTGGAGCTCTGCAGTTTTGACAGGGATTTTTTTGCAAGTCCCAAGCTCTGTCTCTCATCCGAGCCCAGCTGTGCAGCAGAGGTTGGCTGGATCCATAATCCACAGCAATAATTCCAGGGAAAGCCCCACAAATGGATGGTGCCAACCCCTGTCTGCCTGGATTTGCAATATTTCAACTGTGAAGATGAACAGACAGGGGTTTTTTGCCTCTGGACGCCCCGAAGCTCCAGGTCTCAGCTTCTGCTCTTCAGATCTGGCCAAAAAATCATCCTGCAGGCTGATGCCTGACAGACAGAGCCCAGCAGCCCCAGAGCCAAAGATGGGCAAAGACTTCAGGAGCATTCAGCCCTCCAAAGTGTGTTGCTCACAGTGCTGCCACAGCTTACCCAGCCTTGCAGAGCTGTCAGGAGAATTTACCAGCCACCACACAAAAATTACTCGCCCTTTACCAGAGTGATCGATGGTAATGCAAGAAACTAATGACATTTTACTTGCCTGTCGAAAGAAATTACTCACCCTGGGCCAGCAGGACTGGGGAAGGATTCTTTAAACCTTACAGCAATTTTTAAATTAAACTCTGGTGTTCACAGGGCTGAAGATCAGTCACAGACAGCAGCTGGCTTCAGGATGGATTCCAACATGATCCAGCACGGACAGACAGGCCTGGCACAGCAATAGGGAGGGTGACAGGCAGCTGCACACTCTGCTTCTGACTTCTTCTTACATTTGCAGATTTCAGGAGGCCAAATCCATTTCCACATCGTTAATCTCTAACAGAGACCTAAGTCCTGGCACCGTGCACGTCATAAAAAGTTGGGGACAAAACAGGACAAAGAGGCCATAACCAAAAACTGGAGGCTTCAGTGGCAGAGGAACGTGCTCCTATTTTGTCTCTGTGTTCAGAAGAGCATTCCAGGATTAGGGATCAATTCACCTCCTGAATCAGTAGAGGGATGGGACCATTCCCTCTGTAGCTTTCCCTTTCCTTTCTACAACCTTTTCCTTGCCACCATCCTAAACCTCCTTTGTCTTTTAGCATTTTTCCTTTACCACTGCAGCTGTTGCCACCAGGATTTCACTGGTTTTGTGTCACCTGTAGAACCAGCATTTCCCCTGGAAGGACAGCAGATCCTCCACCACTGCTCAGTCACAACACCCTTGTTAAATGAGCTACTTCTCCAGTTTGGAGGCAAACAGCATTCATTCAGGAGATTGCCACGGGGGAAAGACTAAAAAAAGCTCCTTGAGCAGCAGCTGAATCTCACAGGCAGAAGCACAGGTGGCTCCAACACCCAGCACGGCCCTAGAGAACTTCTGCAAGACAAAAAGCAAAGGAAAGCCCAACTTCTGAGGATACGGACGAGCCCCTCTCACAGCTTTGATTTTGGATACCCTGATTTGCCTTGACCAGTCTTTATGATTCAAACTCCTTACACACCCTCAGACTCCAGATGAAAAACCAGCTCTGCCAAAGGTCACGGTCAAAAAAAGGGGAGCAGGAACAATTCATGTTTTATGGAGACTACACAGGCCCAGGTGTTAAATACCCAGAAGCCTCCTGAACATTCAGCATGTCAAAGAAAACACTGTGTTTGCAACAACACTCCAAAAGCAGCCTTTCCCACCCAGGGGGCTGTGGGCCACAGAAGCAGCTCCCTCAAAATCCAGCACAATCCCTTTAGAACACATTCAGTGATTTTCAGAGGAAAACACTCACAGTGAGACACCGCACCCAACTGAGCATTAAGCACTTCCCATTCCCGTTCTGCCTTCCCAGTTCTACGAGTCCCTAACTCTGTTAGTCATGAATTCTTGATTAATGAGCCTTGTTTGGAGGATGTGAACACTGAAATTGCTCTGATATACCAGGCTCTAAGCACAGAAAGACAATCTAATTTAGCGAGGGAATCTGCTGCGCTTAGGGGCGATTCCAAACCTGGGCTGAAGGAAATCAGCTGTGTAGTCGCACTAACAAGGGGCAGCACACTGTGCTCTCGGCTCCCTGGTGCCTGTGATGGCCTCCCAGCTCGGCATCTGGGGGCAGAACCATCCTCACGAGTTAAAGATGTTTAACATCTACTTGTAAATCTGGGGCTGGTCAAAAAAACCGTCTGTGAGTGGAGCGAGGATGGTGCCAGCGTGGTTTTTACACCAGAATCCTTAACTATGAACACACACACGTCTCCTGAGCTCGTACAGCAAGGACCAATAACCCAGGGCTAAACTAATTATGGCTCGTTATGCTTGAGCAGGAAAACAGCAGCTGCTCCTCTCCTGCTTCGAGGGGACGTGTAAAACAAGTGTCTCCGTGGCTCTTCTTCCCTGTGCCTGCGAGGGAAGAGCTGTCTGGGGAGTCTTCGACTCCCAGGGTGTCCAGAGGAGCAGAATTCCTCCGCAGCTGGGGGCGTGGGGACAGGCAGGACAGCTCTGCTCTCCAGGCCTGAGAGCAGGGCTAGGCAAGGCCCTTCTTGGTGACCCTGACATAAAAACGTATTTCTCAGGACAGGGAAATCTGATAGAGAGGCACGAAACAAAAGGAGAGTATTTTTCATTAAATAGTATCATCATGTGGCAATTAATATTCATAACAATTTGGGGGTAAGGGGGGGGACATTAATTATACTTGAAATGGTTTATAAAATGCACCAAGGTGGAAGAAATGTTCCTTGTTCTCCTCCAGCAGGCACTTTCAGATGTGTTTCAGGAGCCCAATCCTAGAGGCTGGGGGATTAATTCCTGAAGACAAGCCCATTTTCCCCTGAGCTCCTCCCCAGCTCTTCTCAGAAAATGACCTTTCCTGACCTTAAAACATCTTGAAAGAGACAGAAAGATTAGTTATGCTCTTCCCTACTTCATCTTCACAAAACATCTGAGTGGTTTCTACAGCTGCCAAACCTTTATGTCCAGGGTCCTTCTGACTGCAGTGCTGAGATCTTCAAAGACCCATTAAACCAAAGGGGGAGACCCGTTCACTGAGACTTCATATGGAAAGGAGGTGGGGAGGGGGGCTTAAAATTATCTTCCACTTAAGTTAGCCAGAAAGAGCTGGAGAAGATTTATTCATAAATCAAGCTCTCCCCTTTCAAAAAAAATCATCCGTTCTCGTGGTGCTCTGCACACAGGAGATGCTGTTGGGACTAAAAGGTTGAGAAATGCAGCCTGATCCAATGATTCTGCTTATTCCTACAGCAGACCCATGGGATGGAGAAGGAAAAGCAAAGCAACCTGCCCTGTATTTTTATGGACACAATTTCGCCCCCACAAGTCACAACTGTTTTCCAATTGCAAGGTTGGAGCTCACCTTTCAGAGCAGTTTCCTGCACGGGTGGTGTTTGTCAATTCCTGTCTGATTGTGGTTGGAATTTTTTCCTCCAGCAATTACTGTCACTGTACCAGACCTTGTCCTGGAGTCAAGTGCTGAGGCATGAAGGGACAGTGTCTTCCCAACAAGTAATTACTGATACAAAGCCTTATTCTCAATTACCAATGTCAATAATTGGTGGATATTGAAGGAGAAGACTGTGTGTTACTGGGCTGAGATTGCTTTCTGAGCTGATATCTGGGCTATAAATGCTCTGATTTGCTGAGGAAGAGCTCAAATTACAAAGGCACCATCCAAGAGATCACTAAATATAAATCTGACATCTTTTGACTTTCGGTGGCGTTGAGAGCGCTCCGTTCCTTCCTGGTGGTTTTGCCTTCCTGACTTGAACCTTCACTGTCAAGACATCATCCTCAATTAACTTCAGGCACAACTATTCTCAGTTTTAACACTCTGCCCACCAGACTAGCGGTGGGTTTCAAAAGTGGCTCTGCAAGCTGTGATCTCCAGCTCATCTATCAGAAATACCAATATTACCCATCTTTTCTCCTTTTTTGGAACAGTGAAACCTCAGAATTATCACTGCAATCAAGTTTTTGGCTTAGTCCTGGGAACACTTTATCTCATTTTCACCTGGGGAAGCCCTTTCTTTACTGAATATTCCCGCAGTTATGATCTCTCTGCAGCTTTAGGTGAAATTGAGTAGCCAATGTCTTACACATGGTGCTGCAAAGACTAAATCTTGATATTAAGCAAAGTCAGGGTTTAATTTCCCTGCACGCAGCACACAGCAGGTGAGATGGGGAAAAGGCTAGATTTGGGGAATGTAATAAGCAGTCACAGGTGAACATAAAATATAAATGCAAAATGCATTTCCTCATATTTATTGCCTTTTTTTACATCTAAATCAGGCAGATTTCATTCCACAGATTGAGACTGATCTGAAGTAATTTAGTGGGAGGCTGGTAGTTGAAACACATAATCACATTTCTAGAACAATGTAATTACATTGAATTTAATGTGATTTCCTGCCACAGGTTTAAAAGTGCAGCCTCCTCCACGTTCTCAATTTATGCTGAACATGACACTTGATGTAAGACTACTTTTGCATAGCCAGGTAGAGCATTGCATAAAGGGAGAAAATACTCTGTGACCACTTGAATTCCCCAGGACCACCAGACAAAGACGCCAGTCATGAACTACCAGCAAGCTCAAATCTTAAATTTCTACTGGAAGATGCTGTTTCAGCGGATGACCATTGATCTTAGATTTCATTTTCATTAAATCTCTCACAAGGAACAATTATGCCCACCTCAAGGACTTGTGCACAAGTCAGCTCTGCTCCGTGGAGCAAAGAAATTTGATCGGAAATTCACAGCAGAAGAGTTTTCAGGATTTTGTGGGCTGTAGATGTTTCAGAGAGTGCTATGACAAAGACTTTATTTTATAAAGAGCAGGCTAATGAATGGATAGGGCGGGTCACACCCATTAAAAATTGCTAGGAAATACTGGGGGGGTGGAAATAATTGCAACCTGAACGCAGACCAAGAGCTTGAACACTAAAACAAACACAAGGACAGAGGGCTGGAAATGTATCAAAGCTCGGAATAAAACAGCACAGTCATTTGGTGTTTACTTAACTCCTACAAATTAGTTAAAAGTTGATCTAGAGAGAGGGTGTGAGCCAATGCATCAGGACAGCCCGTGCTGCCAAAGCACTGCACGGACAGGAGGGCTGCTCTTAAAAATAAATAACACTGAGTTACAGCTGATCAGATGGAATTCTGCCTACTACGAGACGACTCAAGGAATATCTCTGCAGAGTAATTCCAAAGTTGTACAAATGGAGGCATATTTACAAGCAATTTGCAAACAGAAAGAAAAATGAATAAATTGATCAAAAATGCCTTTTAGTGCCGGCTTTCTGCAGAATGCCTCAACATTTATATTCCTTCATTGCAATAAATAAGTATGGAAATATAATGGATAATGAAGCAGATGCTAAAAGGCAAAGTGTACAGGATTTTTTTTTCTTTTTCCCCAAGACTAATATAAATCTGAATGAAATAAAAGTTGAAAAGTGGGTTTCAAAGCCGGGGACTTCTGTGAAAAGTAAACAAACAATGGATTTAAAGCAGTATCATTACTGATGAACCACAACACTGTGGAAATGGCCTCAGAGAGCTCCAAATGCTTCATACACTGTGGAGGGGGAGGGAGAACGAGGGAGGAAAAAAGCCCCTAAAAGGAGACGACACTGAGCCCCCACTCAGCTCAACCATCTCCTGCACTGATGCCCCAAAACCGGCTGCATTTGGGTCATAAAGCCAAATCTTAGGATTACCCCACGCATGGAAGTTTTCTTCGGCTCAAACAAGAGAAATCTCAAGATGTGCAGGTTTGAGACAAAGCAAGGAGAGACCTCAATGTCTCTGAGTGGCTTTTTGTCACTCCCTGCAGAGGCTGCGCTGGGAAAGGCTCCCACAGCCACCAACTGCCCTGAGGTGGCAGCGACAAATGTGACAACACCAGGGGACAGGACAGCTTTGTCTGGGAGATGATAAGGTGTGTTACTGATGGCTCAGCCACCTGCAGACCTCAGTGCCTGGAGAGGACAATGGCTCTGCCCCAGGAAGGACTTCTGTTGTTTTGGTTTTCTTTTTCCCAGAATGTGTAGGTTGGAAGATCATCGAGTCCAACCCAGCCCTAACACCTCAACCAGGTCATGGCATCAAGTGCCACATCCAGTTTTCTTTTAAACACATCCAGGGATGGTGACTCCACCACCTCCCCGGGCAGACTATTCCAGTATTTAATCACTCTTTCAGTGAAAACTTCTTCCTAATATCCAGCCTACATTTCCCTTGACGCAGCTTAAGACACTGTGTCCTCCTGTCAGTGCTGCCTGGAGACAGAGACGAACCCCCAGCTGTCCCCAGCCACCCTTCAGGGAGTTGTAGAGAGTGACCTGAGGAGGGTTGAAGGCAGGTGTGATCCCACCACGCCTGCTCAGCCGCCACATCCACCCGCTACCCACCCCACCAAACATCCAACACACAGCTCAGCTCCCCCTCCTGAGCCTGACAAGCTTCCCCACAGCTGCAGCAATTCCAGACTTCAAACCCTTGAGCAGGGCTCCTTCAAGGAGCGAGTGCATTTGCTGAAATTAATTTTGGGCTGCAGCTTCCTAACAGGTGCCCATTTCTACATCAGGCAGATTAGCGGCGGAGCCTTCATCAAAACCAAGAATGCACTAAGCAGATTTTCCCTTTTGTTTACTGGAAAGCTGCTTTCTTCAAGGTGACTCAAGGCAAGAGGCAAGTTTGCTGAAACAATAAGAGATTTGCCAGAGGTTCTCCTTTTCATCCCTGATCGCTTCCCACGGCTCAGGAAGAGAATTCTGCAAAGGCACACGGGAGGGAGCAGAGTCAGAAGCCTCACTAATGTCAGTCATTCAGTTGCAAACCAGAACCAGACACAAACACTTGGCTTCCAACTCGATCAAAAATGGTTAGAAATGAAAAACAATTTGGCCACAGCAGGATGACCAATACATTAACTGGGAGGTCAAGCCAACTCTTCAGAATTTCCATTATGAAGCAAAAGGAATGCAAATCTCTGCCTACCCCGTCACCACTCCAACAGTTACATATTCAGATTTCTTTCTGGAATAAGTGCAAATTTGCTTTGATTCTATGACATTTCGGCACTTAATACATTTATAGCATGTCAAGGGAAAGCTTGACTGAACTCACAATGCTGTACTGATTGAGTTCCTAATAGGAACAGCTGTCAGAAGGACTTGTAAGGATAAATTTCAAAATCCCATTTCCTAGTTGGCAGAGGACTTCCTGCACTTCCTGTACCTATGCACAGAACTTTCTGGGACACAGAGATGGACAGCCCCTCTCTTCCCAGTTTCCACCAGCCCATGACATGGCAGCTGCTGCAGCCACACCAGCACCTGCACAAAACTTCTTTTTCCAGAGTTCTGCACCCGAGTCTCGGAGTTGTGGAGTCAGAAGAAGCTTTGCTGGAGACTCGTGAGCAAGATGTGGGAGAGGAGTGAGAGACCAATTGAGGGGAACCCACCCAACACAAACTAGCCAAGCACAGAGCTCAGGCGTGAGCAGAGCACACAGGAGGCAGCAGAGCTGGAGGTCAACATCTACCCTGCCAAAAATGGGGAAAGATGACACAAAAAACAACTCAGTTCAGGTTTGAGCCCACGGCCAGTGCCCCAACCTCAGAGCTGCCTGCCCCTCTCAACCTCTGCCTGTGAATGGAAAAACACCTGGGGAGTTTTGCTCTGCTCCTGAGCCCTCCTCGAAATCTTCACATTTGCTTAGAAAGGTCTTCAAAATCCAAGGGAGTCCAAGCATTTCCAAAATCCTCTCCCTCTCTGCAGAGACCTGCAAGGCCCTGTGGTGACCTACCTTGAGCACTCATGACCCTGTTTTAATTAGGCAAAGAGGGGGGGAAACAATGCTTTTCAATGCTTGAAACCAAGCAGTTTCAAACAAATATTTAAAGTTGTCCTGATTGTTAGATAAGCAGCTTCTGCAGAGAGACTGCAAACGTTGCAATTGTTTCTGCCAGGCGGTCGCCAGCAGCTGGAAGCTCTGAGGTGCCCATTTCAATCAGGAATTTTCCTTTCCAAATACATTTGGCTGCTTGTTCGTGGTGAGAAACGCTGCCCATTACCAGAGCTTGCAGAAGACCACAAGGAGTGAAGCAGAGGTGGCTTTTCTTGAAGTCGGGGCAAAGCACAGCTTTCTGTAAACACTCCTTTTGATCAGTAAATAAGGAAGAAAAGGTGCTGTGCCACACTTGCTGCACTGCCATTAGGCAGCTGAGAGGCTCCTGCCAGACCAGACAAAGCCTTCAGTCAGTCCCACAGAATATTCCCCAACAAATGAAAAGAACGGTGGGAGGAATTCACTTCAAAGTGCATTCGCTGCGCTTTCCTTTTCATTAAATATAATAATATGCAACAGCTCCTTGTGTTGGACAATGCTCTTCACTCTTTTTTCATGCCAGCACTTCAACCACTTGTACTCACATTCTTCCACCTAATCACTACCTCGCTGTTGTTAAAATCCATCATGCACTAGGGGCCAAATCTTGAGGTCCCCACTCAAACCCTCCCTTAAATGAGCTCTTAGGAGGATTTTTGCATGATTAAGCATCACAGGTTTTTTTTTTTTCCCCCCTAACTGATATTTGAATAAAGAACACAAGAATTGGCCTTGATCATTACCATAATGCTTTCATGTTTTCCACAATGCCACTCAAAAGCCTAAAAATATGGCACAGGAGCCCTGCAGGCAATTAATGCAAAGTGTCTATATTTGCACCAGGAACCAATTGCTGAAAGAAAAAAAAAAAAAATGGATATCTGAAATAAACCTGGAGGATGCATTAGCAGAAGCACTTGTGAGCAACTTGCCCTTTAAAGCACGCATGGGACAAATTCATCTGGAGAGTCACTTCAAAGGGAATGGTCCGTAATCAAAATTAATCACAATTAATTTGGCCGTAGGTTTCTGCCACGGAGAGCAGGCTCCTGCAGCCAGCTCTGCGGGCAGGGGATGGCAGGGCTCACATCCACAGCCTTCACCTCTGCTGAAATTGCCAATTCTGCCCTGCTGGTGCCATCATCAAATGCTGCAACAGGATCCAGGCCAAATTTGCTTATCGGCTGCGAAGCACGAGGCCAGCCAGCAATATGTGCTGAATGGTGCTCTTTGGGAGGATGTCATCTTTCTATTTTTATTTCCCAATTCTTCTCCTCCAGCTCCCCGTGGCAAACCAACAGTTGAAATCAGCCAGCAGGAGCTAATAGGGTTATGTAAGTGTCCATTTGCTGTACATATGCTCTGCCCCCTAAGGCAGGCAGTCACATGAGAGAGGTGCACCTTCCATTCTTGACGTCCAAGCACATCAGAGTTTTGGAGATGCTTCAGAGTCTCCACCCTTGCTGGAGGAGCGTGTGGGGAGCTGGGCAAGAAGCAGAGAACTGTCACAGGGGCAGACTCAGAGATGCTTCTGGGCTGGACACGGATCCTCATCTGCCTCAGAACAGCCCCACTAAACCAGGCAATGTCAGCTCCACCCGCGGCCCCTCTCGAGGGATTGATGAGGAGAAACAACCCTCAGATATTTGCCCAGGCTTAATCCCCAGCGCAAAAGCAAAACATTTCCTTGATATGGAAAGATGCAGCTTCCCTGTCTCTTGATCCCTCTCAGTCTCTACCATCTGTTTCAAAGTAAACTGGGTTTATGGACCTGGGTAATTCTTTTGTTTCAAAAATATTTAACTTACACTTAAAAGAAATAACATGAATGCCTGTAATCCATTAATTATTGTACCCTTCACCCTAAAGTATGTAAAAATGTAAAAATGGCCCTATAATATGAGGGACTGTTGGCACCAAATCTCTTGCTCTCTGGAAGTATCCAGGATTTAAAACCCCGGGAAAGCTGTCTAGGAAAGCTCTTTAACACCAATTTAGCGTTAAGAACATGACATGAGGTTTAAAGTAGGCATTTTAATTATGCATATTCACTTTTTTTTTGTTTGCTATTCTACCCTGAAACTTCATCCCAATAGAGCTCACCAATATACTGCACTAAGGTTTTGCCCACAGTCAGAATCTGTAAATTCAGTTCCTCCAAGTGTTCAGTCATGGGAAGACAAAACTGATTCCCACTGCCCCTTCTCCTATCTTGAACGTGTATTTTGGGAGGTGTATCTTCCCAGAATACAGCAGTATCACTTCAAAAACACCCCAAGGGGGTTTTTTTGCATGTAAATCCCTGTGACATATATCCAATACACACGAAATTCAGCAGCTGGAAGCGCTGGATTCTTTTCCACGGAGCACTTGCTCCCTCCTGCCAGCAGATGGGCTCTGCTGAGCCCGGAGAAGACGATCCCAGCCTGTGTCAGGTTACAACGCGGCAGAAAAGGAAGGAGCCGTCGCGGCAAATGAGGGATGTGTCATTTTCCCCACCTTTTCTCGGATGGTGAAACAGAAGCACGAGGGAAGCGAGCAAATCACTCACGGCCACAGCAAGAACAGCAGAAAGTCCCCAAGCACGGGACACGCTACATACTTGTAGTAACAAAAAATATATCTGTCACTGCGTGTCACACGAGCTCATTCAAACTCAGAATTTATCACTTGCTTCGGACTCCAGCCAGGTGACAGCAAATACATCACGGAGCTGTCAACAACCTGCTAATCTGGGCTGTGAAGTGTAGGAATACAAGAAGCTTAAAAATATACTGCTCCTTCAGAAACCATAAATTCTGCTGGCTCCTTCTCACATGCCGCTGGGTACAGGTCTGCTCCAGCTCCTTCACCCCCACCTCCTGCACTTACACAGTTTCGTTTGGCGGGTCTATTTTAGGGAGTGACAATCAGCCACGCGAGGCAATCACCCATGGGTGTAACTACAGAGCAGCACAGACCTTCTCTGGCTCTGTGACTAAGAATTACCAGTGGCAGATTTATCTGCAAAGCTGGTGAAGAAATCCCAGGACAGACAGACACAACTAGATTTTCAGAGACAGCTGGAATAACATTCCTGCCCATCTGGAAACGCGAGCTGCTGTGCTCTTTGGAACAGAGAAGAAGGCAAAAAAAGAAGAGAAGGAAGAACCTTTCCTCATCCATCTGAAAGCAAACCACGTGTCCAGGCTGTGCCTTGTTGGAGACAGTGCAGAGGATGGCACATCCCATGAGCAAACACTCGAGGACTTCAGCTTCTCCTGCCTCATAGACTGGACAAAAATTCAAACCGAGGTGAGGGAAGGAGCTTTGTTTATAAACACAGGAGAAGTTTATAAACACAGAAGTTTTCAATTCTGTTTCAAAGGATACTTCACAAATAACAGCTCCTGACCCCGTTTCACACTGGGCACGTTTCTGGGAGAGCACAAACAAAAGCAAACTTCCATGTTGCCCAAATCGTGATGCTTAAGGACTGTGTAATCCTGCTTAGCCTAAACACTCCTGCCCCTGCAGCCCTGTGACCCGGCCTGGCCGGAGAAGGCACTTTGACTCACTGTTCTTGGTGAAAATTCACTTCTTAAACCGCATTTCCCTGATGCCAAACACCTCGGTGTAGCCGCCACTCTTCATTTCCTCCTCCGGCCACAAACTTCAATTTTCTCTCCCCAGCTCTTAAACAGCGCATAATTACAACTAATTATCGATCACTGAGGGATTACCAGTTGACAAATCCAATTTCCACACTGTTATCAAGCGTGACTGAGTGGGGCCTGGAGGGGATCAGGGGTACCTGTGCTGCTGTAGAAAGCTGCGGGTGTCTAAGCTGGGTGGGAGCAGCGTTGTCACTGTCACCAGCGGGCTGCACTGGCACCTGAGGGCCGATGTGTTCAGGGACCTGTCACACAAGGCTCTGTAAATCCACACCGAGTGACAGTCCTCACCCCAAAGAGATTTGCCAGCCTGCAAAAGCTGAGCCTTTTACATCTGTAAATTTATTCAATTTGGCCGCATTTGTGCCACTTTTTGCATTCCATTTCTGCAAATATCCTCGCAGGCGAGCGAGCTGGCAGCGACGTTCAGAGGAACAGCTCATCTCAGGGGGGGATAAAAAAAAAAAAGCCACTCAGTTTTCCTCGAAGCAAAATTTTAAATCTGCATGCTTTGGTGCACCTGCTGATCTCAAGGAATTGGATAATGAAGGGAAGGGGAGCACCGTGCAGCCCCTGGAATGGCATTTGTGAGCTGAGGCAAGACAGTTCCCCACAAATCAAGAGTTTGCTGCCACGTGCTCTGGGTGTTGTACAATAGAGGCACTGTGCACACAAGAGCATTTAGGAAAAAGAAAAAAAATAGAATTAAAAAGAGAAATCTGAGAGAAAAATACATGGAGCCGCTCAAACGTCACTGAAGGGAGGGAAAAAAGCAATGTTTTAATAAGAAGTCACATGATGAGTTTTTTTTTCCCCAGTGGTACTTCAATGGAGTTATTCACATAATTCAAGCAGACACAAATCCCAGTGTGAAAATATCCGTGCTCTTGTAGCCCAGTGGCAGCCCTTCCAGCATGACTTACAACAAAGGGCTGAAAAAGTCCACTCCCTTGGTACACACAAATTGGTTTATTATTAGAGCTCATCCAGCACCATTATTTTCTGACAGTAAATGTGTTTTTAACAGAATTGAAGTTGCCGTGAAGAACATTTTTCTTGCGAATGTTTAACTTTTCTTTGGGGAAAAACCACGTTTTTGTTTCACGTCTGTTTAGCATTAAGATACATTTCCCTTTCCATTCTGCTCCAAAGGAAGCACGACACAATGCAGAAAATGCTGCACTAAATCTTCCCGGCTCCTAAAGGAAAAAAACCTGAGAATGAGCCTTACATAAAGAAAGATTGCAAGTGCCTTGCTGAGGACTTTATTCATTAAAAAAGACTCAAGTCTATTCTGCTCCTTGTCTATGGAAGTGAAATATGATTTTATTAAATGAAGCCCTTAATATGTTTGCTAAGACTCTGTCGGGCTGAACATTAACTACATTTCCATTGTTTTTCAAGTCTGAAAAAGAAAGTTGTTCTGCAAAGAGACAATCTCACTTACAGCTTCTTAACCTTCAGACCAGCAGGGAAATTTGCTTTATGAAGCACATTTGCCATATCCAGCTCACACACGGGGCACAGTACATCCATAAAGAGAAAACTCAACAGCTCGCAGAAATCATTTAAGGAAGGGAGAGATTTATTCTTAAGAAGGAAGAAAAAAGGTTTATCCTTAAGAAGGAAGGGAAAAAAATTTAAAAAGGAATAAACCACAGTAGAAGCGTTTGAGTTTGGGGCAGCAAATTGCAGATATGAGCCCCAAGCCTGGTGCACCCCAGGGTGTGTGGACAGACCTCAGTATGAGCCCACCCCTGGGTGCAGGTCCCTGCCCTTTGTAGGGGCTTGCACGGATGGAACTGTAACCTTGGTTCATGCCTGAGGCGTTTTCTGAAATTCTTTTCCCAGGGAATTTTCTGTAAACAGGAGAAATGTTTTTGTAGCTGTACCTTTGTTATTCACTCCTTTTCCTAGGAGGGACCTTTTCTTGCTGTCCCTCTGCTCTGACCAGTGTGAGTGAAGAGGTTTGTCTTTGTGTCACCCATCAAATCAGTCCGTGTAAAACAGTATATAAAAGAGACGCATCCCAAAAATCAAGGAGTCATTTTCAGCCTTCTAAAGTTCAGAGTCTGTGTCGTCGTGGTGTAAGACAGCGTCATGGAACAGTTCCTAAACGTCCCCCCACGGAGGTATTTTTGGGGGAGGTGATGCTGTGGGTCCTTCCCGGGGGATCCCAGCCGGGCAAAGCTCCGGGACACCCGCAGCAAACCCCGCGACCTTCCCAAAGCTCTTCCCCTCCTCCCCGCGGTGGCTTTGCGGGGTTTCTGCTCCACACACGAGTCCGCTCTGCCCTCTCCTGGCCTGCGCTCGGATCCCAGCCCGTGCCGGGATGGAGGGACACGGCCGGGCTCCGGGTACCGCCACCCCTCGGGGGACACCCGCGGGATGGCACCTCCCCGCCCAGCACATCGCCACCACCCTCTGCGCCACCCCAAATCCATCCGTCCTGCTAACAGACACAAGGGACAAGGCAGGAGCGTCCCATCGACCCCCAGGTCCTCCCTGCAAAATAACAGTGTGAGGGTAGAAGAGGCGTTGCCTTCCTCCCTTCGGAAATCACCTGCTCCTTGAGGGGTCTCAGCGGGACACGAGCAATAAAAACAGCGATTTGTACAACGACAGACGTTTCTTGTACAAACACGGTGAGACATTACAGACAAAGTAACGTCACGTAAATAGGCAGAGCATTAGGACTATTGTCACCAACAGCAGCGCGAGGGGACACGGCAGCTCAGCAAAGGAAGTGAAAAATAGAGGATGTGATTTAAGAGGCAGAGAAAATCTGAGCTGGCAAGTTGTAATTACTGCAGCTGAAAGCCGGCCAGGATCCTGGTTGACTGCCTCCAGGCTTGGGAAATGCAACCCAGAGTCTTTAAATGACCAAATAATTGGGGACCTGGGCCTGGTGTCCCCAGTGAGACACAGTCACTGATGTGGCCACACCAAGGAGAACCACAGACACCGTCCTGGCCCTGCTGACTGCAGATCCTACAACCAAATATTGACCCGAACCAGATCTGCTCTGCAAGGTCATTTTTCTTCCCACAGTGGTACAGCTGCAGGGCTTTTTCAACCATTCTTCAGCTTCAGCAGCCTGTAAGCATCTAATGTCTAGTCAAAGGACATCATTCATCCATTTTATGGTTCCCAGAATGCAAAGATATCTACCCAATTTCCTAAGAAACATTAATATTAAAGGATGGCTTTCTCAGCCCAAATCATGCAAGCTGAACAAAGTTCTCCTGACGTTTCATGACAAGGTGATTAATAATACCGAGAAGAAGAATGAAATGATACCAGATTATAAACTATTGTAAATCTTTCAGTCATCCCAGGAATAATGAATGTAGATTTCTTAGGAGAGCAGTACAGATTTAAACAGAATCATTTTAGTTTCCTTGTCAATCAAGAGGCTATTTATGTAATACCAGAAAGGGAGAATGAAAACCATGTAATCTTAAAAGGAGAGTGTAGCACATTTCTTTAAAAACAAAGGATTCCAAAGACCATCCTTAGGTAGGATTTCCAAAATTGTTAAAGAAAATGCTGCACCTTAACCATTATCATTGATCACTGACCTTCCCTTCTCCAAGCAAGAGCCACAATGATGAGAATCCAATTGGACTTAAAAAGTCTGAGCTGACATGACCAACCTCCTTCAAACACTTAATTTAAGGACATGGTCTGGCCCAAGAATCCATTGGACCAAAATATCCCAAACTTCCTCGACGTGGGTTTTGGAGTGAAGAAAAATGCAAACTCTCCCAAGTTGTTCTGCAAATGCTGTTAAATTTTCAACCCCCACCTCGAGACAAAGTTTATGGCCTTATTCTGCTTTTTTTCCTGCATGGGGAACCCGGTGCCCTGTGACCCCTTGAGGCAGCCTGTCCTAGACATTACCTCAACACAATAATTAATAAGTAATAATACTGAATTTGAGCTCATGGAATTTGCACAGGCTAAATGTTCCAAAGAAAAAATGAATAATGCATGCAGAAGAGATTCATTTGGGGGAAAGGGAAAAAAAAAAATGTAACTTCGGTTAGGAATGAAGCCCTGGTTGCCTTGGCAAAGAGGATTTAATTGCTGTAATCGCTACATCTCACATAAGGTCGCTGTTTGAGGGAGTCCACAGTGCTGCTATTCATTCCATGGCAAATAAAGGACTACTGGTCCCAAGAGCATCAGGGGGAATAATTCTGTAAAGGTTTGAGTTATTTTTAAAGGGTTATTAGCTCTGGCAAACGAGTCAAAAGTCATCTTAGCTGAGGAGCAGAGGTACTTACACCACGATATGGGGACGGCAGCAGGAAATGCCACAATTAAGAGTGTTCTACTGGTGTTACTGTGTGTCATCAAAAACAGAGCTCCAAACAGCCCCCTTCCCTCTCCAGCTGTGTCCTGCCCACCCACCCCCGTGGGGCTGCCACTGTCCCTAACAAATTCCCCAGGGAAACACGAAGCCAGGACACTGGCACACGCACATGTGCCCTCACACAACCAAATTCAAATAGTTTCACTGGCACAAATCCTAAGTAACTCCACGGAAGTCAATTAAATCACCCCTCTTTTCTGGGTAAGACTGAGGAGACTCCGGCCAGGCAAATTAAATTAGAGATGGGCCAGAGCCAAACTCCCAGATCCAAACCAACCCAAAACTCACAATGCATTTGGATCCAGGTCCAGATTCTCACAGTCTGCTGCTGCTTCTCCCTCACCTTCTGCTATCTCCCAGGACAGGACAAACTTCTCAGATTGTCCCCAGGCATCACTTGGTGCCATTTTATCACCATCCTCCACCAGGGATCGGCATCAAAGTGCTCTCCCGTGTGTTCCCTGTGGCTGCTTGGCACATTTCTGTCCCAGACCCTCATTAACTTGAGCAGATGCTTAGAAAGCTCAGGAACAAGGCACTGCCTATCCCACACTTCTGCTTCTGTGCCTTTCCCACGTGCTGTCCTCTAGGACTGGCACGATCAGAGATGGGGATTCAGTGAAAATGCATTTGGGGACTCCTTCATTAATACCACGGAAGGTTGGGCCACACAATGAGGGGGAAAAAAAGGAACTGAGAAAGTTCTCTTGGCAGGAAAATTTTCAGAAGGATGCAGTGGACAGGAAGGTACATTTTGGTCATAGTGAGGCATTTAAAGAAAAGCATGGTGGGGGCAGAGGGAGGGTGACAGGTTTGCCCCACAAACATGGGGCTGCTTGAACGTGGCTCCCCCAAGAGCAGCCACCCTGGGAATACTGCTGCTCAGAACAATTCCTCCTCTGCCGGGAACACCCACAGCATCTCCCCGGGGACCCCGAGAACAGATTTGAGAGACATTTCCCATTCATTTGGGTGTCTGCAACCCCCACAGAGGGTGAAGCACTGCTGCACCCAGTGCACCCAGCACTGCCTAGGGCAGGGGGGACAGCTGGGGGGGAGAGGAGAGCCAGAGCACTCAGGAGCAGCTCCCTGGGCTCTAGAAAGCTCCAGAAGAGCTCCTGCCATGGTGTCCCCTGTGTCACCCACCACTGACCCCACTGCAGGGGCTGAGGGGGCTCTGCCAGCCCGAGGTTTCCCCATCCTGGCTCCTGCTGCCCACACAGTGCTCAGGGCTGGCAGGGAATGGTGCAAGGAGTGAAATAGCTTTAACTGTAAGCACCATTTGCTGTGCCTGGGAATGGCAGACTCATTTGTCACTGTTTTCTTCTCCTGCAGCTCTTTAGATTCATCTGGGATCCAATAACTTTGTTAATGTGATTTCTTTCATAACCTGGCCGAGTACAGCGTCCAAGGCAGACGTGGCAGCTATTTGAAGCATTAAAAACCTCACACACAGCACAGCTCCCTGCTCTGCCTTGTCCAAAACCATTTCTTAGGAGTCTTTTATTGACATAAATTGCGTGGGGAGCAGGAGCTGCACCCAAAACAAGATATTGGTTTCCTGCTCTGAGAGTCCTTCCTCCCCAAAGCAAACTATCACACTGGCCTTCCTCTATCAGACCATGCAAAAACCCGTGGGTAAACACAAGGACAAAGGCAACTCCCTGTTGCATCAGGGGGAACATGAAGAAATTGAGATCAATGTGCTCACTCGAAGCAATACTTCATCAGCTTCACAGGAGAGTAAGCTGGCTTTTACCAGGGTAAAATGACAGCAGTGCATGGCCTCAAACATCTCAGGGTAAAAGGAAATTCCGAAGTAGTCGCATTTTTCTACTTTTAATACTATTCATTACCCTGAATGTAATGAATAGAAGGAGAAGTAACTGCATCAACGACCGAATCACTGTTGTGTCTGACTTGTTTAAACAAGACTGTGATTTACTGCACTGCCAGCTAATGAAGAGCTGTACAAGGAGCTGATCAATGCCATCATTGTCTGGCGGCACAAAGCACGGACTACTCAGCATATTGTCCAAAACAAAGGCTACCCCGCAGCTCCCCGCCAGGGACTCGTTTACCAGGACACACAGTTTGCAGAGAGCCACAGCGTGCCCCAAACTTGAAATGATCACTCAAAGACGGGAACCTCTACTGACTTGTTTTTCCAATCTCAGTACAAGGTAAAAAAATAAAAGAAATGGATGAAGAAAATGTTAGTCTTACAGCTGTCTTCCTTAAATTGCCCTTTGTGATACCGTGAATTTAAGCAGCTTAGTCACCCCAAGGCAGCTTTGTGTTCATTAACGGAGGTAACTGAACTCAGAGCCGGCTGCTCACAGGCAAAACTCAGCTTCTAATTCCATCTTCTGTGCTTCCCCTTCCCATTTCAGAGCTGCACCAACATTAATCACAGCGAAGGTAAGACACGACAGCCCCCAGCAAAGGCAAGGTTTGGAGAAGAGCAGTGGCAATGCTGGAGAGGCTGAACCTCCGGGGCCCCTCTGATCCAAAGGGATCCCCACCCCACCCCGCCCCACACACCCTCCCACTGACAGAGGTGCCACAGCCCCATGTCAGCTCCAAAATCCCCACCCCGGGCAGGCTCCGCACCACAAGCAGGTGAAGCACAGCCCATCCCTCATCCCTGGCTGTCAGTGCAGCTCTGGGTGCTGCCAGGGCTCTGCAGATCCACACCCAGCCCCGCAGCATCCCCCAGCTCCGCGGGAGCTGCCTGGAGTTAATTAGCAGGAGCTGTCATGTGGAAGCTTTTGGAGACGGGGTTCGGCTTAGAACAAGCTTGTAGGAACCCGGAGCGTTTAGAAATGTAAAATCTCTTCCCATTACCATCAACAAGGCAGAGTTTGTGTGGAGTCACATGGCGCAGTGGCACCTTCCAGATCTCTGGGAAGTGCTTTTCACATCCTCTCCCTTTGCAGAGCGCAGCCGCGCCCGCTGACATCGGCAGACAGGAGCTCGTCGGGGCTCCTCTCACGGCCCTTCCTTGTCACACTCTGCCAAACGAGCTGATGTGTCAAACAAGACGTGGAGCCACACACAGCACCACAAAGCCACTGGCAGAGCAGCCATGAGACACCTGCTCGTGCACCAAACAACAGAATCAACACAATTACCTCTCCTTTTTATCTACTGTATGGCTCTGGACGTGAGATACAGCAAATTAATTGACGTGACACTGCCACATCCTTACTGCCGTGAACCCACTCTGGACCAGCCACGAGACACCTGCTCATGCACCAAAGAACTTAGAATCAACACAATTACCTCTTTTTTTTAATCTACTGTATGGTTCTGGATATGAGATACAGATAAATTNGGCTCTGGACGTGAGATACAGCAAATTAATTGACGTGACACTGCCACATCCTTACTGCCATGAACCCACTGGTGGAGCAGCCATGAGACATCTGCTCATGCACCAAAGAACTTAGAATCAACACAATTACCTGTCTTTTTTCCTTTATGGTTTCTCTCTTTTTACTTTATGGTTCTGGATATGAGATAGAGCAAATTAATTGACGTGACACTGCCACATCCTTACTGCTCACAGGTGCGGGTGGGCAGAGGGATGAGATAGCTGAGGTGCTGGCAGGGCTTGGATGGAAGGAGAAATAGGGTTTCAAGGCAAACCAAACTCCTTTGCCAGTGGGAAGTGGATCCTTGTTTCATTCCAGCTGTACTCAGGTGTGTCCTAACGCACACATGAAATATTCCCAAACCACCAAAATTAAAAATAAATGGCAAACTCTTCACCTTCTCAGGGAAAAACACTGGGGGAACACACA
>VZDJ01000174.1:1494026-1507071 GCA_008694505.1 Cyanoderma ruficeps
GTGGAGACAAGGGAAGGAGCAGACAATGGAACATCTGCCACAGTCACCAGGACCCTGGCCCCATCCTCCTTCCCCTTCCCAGCACCTCCACACCAGCACAGGAACTTGGTTTGTGCACAAAGCAGCACGTCCAGGACCCCTTTGGCAGGGCGACAGAGATTTCCATCAGGAAACATCTCAATTAAAACCCCCTGTTTTCTCACCACGAGGCTGCAATCCCATCTGGAAGCGCTTCCAAGCCAATATCCAACAATTCCCAGGGCTTCTGCCTGTCACTGGAGCTGCTGCTCTGCCTGTGCAGTGATCATGGACAGCTGATTATTGCAGCACATAGTTGACCTTTATCTAAAATTCCATTAAAAAGCTTTATTGACTGTAGTCCTGCAGGGTCTTTCAGGATTCACTGGATCATTTATTCCCTGTCAGAGATCCATTGCTTTCTAAGCTTTCAGAATTGCTCCAGCTCTGAGGGGGAGGTGGTTTTTTTTGTCATTTTGAACCGGTTTTAAGGCTGTATGAGGGGGTGGTTTCTTTTCTTCTCCCTCTCCAGCGTGGATAGGGCAGAGGAGGTTATCTTGAGGCACGTGAGGAGGAGAGAGGAGTTGCCAGGGTGGCACAATTAATTATTTCCAGCTTGGCTCATGGATATGGATGCAGCAGCAGGGCCATGGACTGCCAGCAGCTCCCAGGGAAGAATCCTTTTCTCCTTCAGCCAGGAGAGATTCGGGTCTAACGACTTCCTGCACAGCATCCTTGTGAAATGTGTGACTCCATACCATCCTGTCAGGTTTTCATCAGCTACAGCCAATTTCTCTGGGCCACAGGCCGGTCTCAAACAGAAATAAGAAAAATAAAATGATGGTTCAACCTTTCCTGACAGAGAATTTATGGGAACGGTTCGTTGAAGCCAAAAAAACCATTCTGGTGACAGCTCCTCCAGGCTCCACGGGAGTGTCCTGAAAGGATTTTACTCCCTTTCCCATTGAGGAAGAAAAAGAAAAGAAAATAGTGGGAGGAAGACAATATAGGCATCAAATGAAGCAGGAGATTTGGAAAAATAAATGTGAATCTGTCTTGGAGGAATATGAAGCAGTGCATAAGGACTTGGGACTGAACTAAGGTTGCACAGACACATCTGGCATTTCCAGACTTAGCTGTGCTCGACATTTTTATTAATATTACGTGTGACTGTTTCATATTTACATTTAGTTCCATTCGGAGAGAAAAGGGAAACCAAAAATTTCAACATTCATCCTGGGTTTAATAAAATTTTGGACTAAAAACCGAATTATTCCCAAGCCGCCAGTAACGGCTTATTTCTGTGATTATGTCTGAATCTGAACCAGCATTTCTGATTTCAGGAGAGTATTTTTTTTTCCCCTTTCTCAACACTTTGATTTCTGCTGAATGTTCATCCCCAAATGATCCACCAGTGAATCATTCCTCTGTCTCCCCAGTAACAATCCCAGTAACAATCCCAGTGACAGCTCCCCATTCCCAGCAGCTTGCTTAGGAGAGATGAAGGCCATGTGGAGCCTCCTCCTCACAGGCAGCCAGGCTGCATCCCCACAGTCTGTACTCTCTCATTTTCGATGCATTTCCAGATCCAAAACCTTCTGTTTTCTTTCCCTTGTTTGCTCTTGGCAGCTATTGGCAGGAGACATCCTCTTAATGATCTTTTTCTGGCCTTCTAGACGACTGCTCAGACTTCTCCAGATCTTTCATTATTAACGCAGAAGCCTCGTAAGTCACTTTTAATGGTCTGTGCAATTTTTACTCCTTAGCGGGAGACATCACCTCCCCCATATGGATATATGTTTATTAACATAAATCCTTCATATCGTTTTGCCTGGTGAGAATAATCAGGAAGGGTCTCCTGGCATGGATTACACCTTGTCCTGGTTCATCCCCCCAATCCAAAGGGAATATTTGTCCTGCTCTGGGTGGAACAGGGCAGGGAGGGGATGCTGTTTGACACCACAACGACACAGACTCTGACTCCAGAAGGCTGAAAATGACTCCTTGATTTTTGGGATGTGTCTCCCTTTTATACTATTCCACACAGACCAATTGGATTGGTGACACAAAGACAAACCTCTTCACTCACACTGGTCAGAGCAGAGGGACAGCAAGAAGAAGTCCCTCCTGGGGAAAGGAATGAATAACAAAGGGACAGCTACAAAAAGTCTCTTGTTTGCAGAAAATTCATTAATGGAGTGTTAATGAATTTTGGGATGTGTCTCCCTTTTATGCTATTCTACACAGACCATTTCGACTGGTGACACAAAGACCAACCTCTTCACTCACACTGGTCAGAGCAGAGGGACAGCAAGAAGAAGTCCCTCCTAGGGAAAAGAATGAAAAACAAAGTTACAGCTAAAAAAAGTCTCCTGTTTACAGAAAATTCCCTGGGAAAAGCATTTCAGAAAACCAAAACGCCTCAGGCATGAACCAGGGCTACAGGGAGGTGGATGATCCTTCTCCTGGAGTTGCCAAGGCCCCGAGTGACAGTGAGGTCCCTGAGCGGGCTCCTGCCACCCCCGGCAGCCACAGCTGAGCCATCGCTGCCTCCATCCTCCTTCCCAGGCATTCCTTACCTGCTCTCGCTGTTACTCCTGGAATTTCTCCAACCCCCAGGTCTGTTCTGACCGGGCACAAAAGAAGGAGGGGTCGTCGGGTGTTGGGGACGTGTAAAGAATCACCTTTTGTGTGTGACAATCTGCTGTTGATGCTCAGCTCTCAGCAGCAGCTCCCCGCTGGCAGTTTAGATGGGGAGACTTGGAAAACAGGCCAAAAACCCATTGTTTACTCCTAAAGAGAGTGTCCTCATTTCTTCCCTATAACCAAGGGGCAATTGTCCATTCATTTCATTAAAGGTTCTCCTGCTGTACAGATTGACTCCCATTTTTCTTTTAAATACATCCTCTGAGTCTGGAGACGGAGTTAAATAATAACAAACACCACAGAAGAAATAGAAGCCATTCCCAGCGCTATTAGATGAGATTTCTGTTCTTCCAGTTGAGCGGGAATTGTTTTCCCTTGTCTCTTTTATAACCCCTCCATGTACCAGGAGACTTGTTCTGTTTAGCAATTAGCACCAAAGTCGCTGTTACCCCTCCGTGGTCGTGATTTCTGTCTTTTCTTTCCTCATTTACTACATTTCATCTCATTTGTCAGCGAAGAAGGAAACAGAGATACTCCAGCACATCAAAGGAAAGTGCCTGAAAATTTGTGACACTGAAGTCTGTACAAATCCAAAGCTGCCCTTCATTTTTACCCCATTTTTTCTTTTTTACAATGTGACCCATAAAAGAGTTTAATCATGGCCACACAGCCCATTTCACCTGCCTTTAAAGTTAAACTATGCTGAGTGACAAAGCCACCAACCATAATGGGCAAAATTTATCTTCCCAGATGGTGAATTTTTGCAGTACAGATCAGAGCAGCAAGGCCACAAATTAATCTCCAGTGTCACAAACATTTCATGGCACACGTGTATAGATCATCTGTCAGCAAAGCCAGCAGTAGGAGTGGCAGGCACAGCAAAGGCACTAAATGCACATTTAGTCCCCAAATTCTGCCCCTTGACACGTCCCTGCCCTTCACTGACACCGAGCCGGGCTGGCTGCATCCCAGTAGGAAAAGAAACAAATGCATTTTATTTAAATCACGGCACCACCAGAGCTCCAAGCCCACCTGAAATTCGAGTTATTGAATGAAAACAACCAACCAAGACTTAGCTCAAGCCAAGCAAAACCAGTTTGGACTGATGGAAGGGACTGGAAGTGATGGCTGGAGCTTCCCCAACAACTGCAGTGTCACCCTGTGAGTGCCACCACTGGGAGGACGGGGATTTAACAACCGGGGGTCTCTCAGCACAGCACAGTGTGAATCAAGGAACGGCTCCCAACTGCTTGAGAATCACAGATTTCACCGAAACAAAAAAAAAGAGCCAGCTCCCATATGAGAATTGAAGTCAGCTCAGCTAGGAAAAATCCAGCAGAAAGTAAAACACTATGCAACACGGCATGAAATAGTAAAGAGGTGCATAAAATTGGGCATATCTGCTCCTTTGCATCCTGTCAGAGCTGAAGGCTGGCATCAAATGCTGTGCTGAGAATGACTTGGTTTTGATCTATCCTCTCATATGAGCCAGACCCTGCTACGCTTACAACAGATATGATTAAAAACTATCAGTTACATTAGGCAAAAACGTATTTCCCAAGGCAAACATTCACTTCAATGTACTTTTTTCTCTGGCTATAACACACAGAAATTCTATGTATATAAGAACCTTCTGGGTTTTCACAGACATTAGCACTGAGCAGACAAACAGGGAAAGCTGGTGAGGGAAACTGCATAAATCAGATGTAGGCACTACAGTGCTTGTATTTCCCTCAGCAACATTCCCTGCCTTCCATGCAAACTTCAGCTGGAAAATCTCTCCATGGACCCAGCAGACATCATTCAAAATTATCCTAACAACAGTTGTAGGTACTCTTTCCGTTCTAAAGGACAGGTGAACCACGGGCAGAATTGCATTCTGCCTCTCATTTTCAGCATTCAGCTGAAGGGTAAATAAAAACACAACATTTTTCTTTTTAAAAACAAAAACCAGTTTCTCTGATGAAAAGCACAATGCGAGCAAAGCCAAATAAAAGCCCAGACAGGTTGGGCTACAGAGAGCCAACACTGAGATTTCCAAGGAAATATTTCTGGGCACGTAAAACATGCTGATTTATTGTAACAGAAACATTTCCTGGAGATGAACAGATCCCGTACACACTTTACAGAGGAGGAAATCCCCATGGAAACCTGACTGCCTTCCCAGCAGCTCGGGAGCTCTGATGTTCCACATGTTGGGAGAACATCTGGAGCAGCTGGAGCCGTGCAAATCCCAGGGGCTGTGGGACAAGGGGAGGTGTCAGCAGCAGCCAGGCTCTTCTGGATCATCCCGGGGCTGCTCCCTCATTTCTGCTGCCCTGAAAACCCAGGTTAGTCACTTGCTCAGTGCTCCCAGGACCTATTTTGCTTTTGAAAGGCAGCATTTCAAAAGTGTCTCTGCAAATGTTTTTGGTTATTTCCCGGCCGGCAGAAATATCAGAACTCTACCCTTGCACACCATTTGTCACGAGGCAAATGCTATTTCAGAAATTCCAGTGGAAAGAAAACATCCTCCTCTTAGGTTGTCTCTAATACCTTGGGAGTTTTATCTTCGGTGTGGGGAAGAGAACAAAACCCTGAGAATTAAGAGCTGATGTTAAATCCTTGCAGAGCCTTAGGCAAATTCTATAATCTCTCTGCTCTAGCACCGAGGATCAATACCCGCCTGCTGAAGCCCCACTGCTCCGTGAGGCCAGTCCATCTACTGGCACTGGATGCTGGCCAAATTCATATCTAACAAATTAAAAACACTAAATCCAAGGAGAAGCACGAATAAGTTGTGTTTAAAGGAAGCCCCTTCCTGACCCAAACCTTTTAAAGTTTGGTTGAACCTCATTATATTTCTCACACACTTTTCCCCCCTCCGTTAGCAGCTCTGTGCTGTGAACCACTCGTCCCCATTTGGGCAGCAATCAGTGAATCTGTTAATATGCATGTGCTAGTTCACAAAATGCTGAACGATTTGAAAGTGGTGCATAAGGTTTTGCTGTCTGTTTTCTCACATCTGTCCCCAAAGTGCACTTCTGTCACGTTCTGCTCCCATCCTTCTCGGATCAAGAAGTTGGAAGTAAGGCACGAATCTGCTCTGAGGTTTCTTTTCCTTCTTTCCCAAGAGTCTCACGCCCTTTACAGCAGATGACACTTTCCAATTACCTCTTGGCCCTTTTATTCCCCCAGTTTGGCTCACATTTCTCTCTGAATTTGGTCCCTGTGCAGCAGTGAACCCACAGTCTGACAGCTAAGGACACAACAAATACGCAGCACTAACCCTGGGGCTGGTTGGAAACGCCTGAATTCTCCCATCGCAGGCAGATTGGCAAGGGAAGGTCAACAGAGAGTCCCCAAACTTAAAACAAAAATGGGCCATGAAACAAGCAGCTGAAAGTTTGAAGAAGCAGGATGGGCTGAACTTGCAGGAAAACTGAAGACAACTTGTAAAGTTTGGCCCCAAATCTCGGCTCTGCCAAAGGATTCCTGCGCAGGCTGAGCTCATTTTCTCACCTCTCAACTCCCCTCTGCACAATGCAACAAAAGAGTTCTCACCACATTTGACCTGTGCAACCTGCAGCCTGTGCATTTTGGAAAGATGATGATAACAAAGTCGATAAAAACAGAGGAAACTTCACCAAAGAGACAGAAAACCCTCTGGCAAAGTCTTTAACAGAACTCATTGCAGCAGTTACCCTGGCTGACTTACAGAGGCGGAATTTAAGAGGCAGAATTGTGACTAGAAGCAAAGAGAATTAAAACAAAAAAATAATCAAACAAGCATTTATAACCTCTGCTTCAAAATCAATGCCCGTGTTCCAAAAAGTGTCATCCACACAGATATTTACAATTTTCCCCTACTGAAGAGGAAATGCAGAAGTTCTCTCATGAAAACACTAAATATAAGCAAAGATTTACGCCCAGCATTGATTTGCCCCTATTTGTTTTGCAGACAACACTTAAAAACATTCTCTTACCTTAATACAAACTGGTCTGCCAGTGAGTAATCAGCCAGGAACACGTGGAAGGTCACAATGTCACCCTCTCTGACCGGGCTGAGTGGTAAGTGAATAATGATATTTTCATCCACCCTCAGCGAAGACTGCCTTAATTTGTCTTGATTTGGGTAAACAACGATGCTACCAATCCTCTCCATAGCTGACAAAGCTTGGTGGTCGTTCTCTTCACCTGCATGGATGTTGTTTTCCCATTTTGCATCCTCTGGAGAACATTCCCCATCCGCTGTGTAAATCTTATAGAAGAGCTCCACAGTAATCCCTTCCAGGGAGGTTGTTTCCTCTGCAAGCAGGGGCGGAGGGGAGCTGAACCAGCTGGGAGACAATTCCAACTCCACGACACATAATCCTAGGTGGCCTGTCAACCTACAGCTGGCCGCCACCTCTCTAGACTCCAGGAAAGCAAACATCTTCACACAAGGCAGCATCTCCTCAGGGTCGTAGTCGTCCCAGTCCCTGCCCGCAATGTAGAACAAGGTTTGTATTTTAGGTTTGTTGGAATAGATCGAGCTGTTGATTATGTGGGATTTTAATTTCCAATTAAAAGTGAATTTGTTTGTGAAACCAAAAGATGCAGAAGTCAGCAGGAGGTCCAAGGGGATGGGCTGCTCAACAGAAAAGGGTCCGTACGTGGCATTGAGGACGGGCGGCTGTTTGGCTTTGTATATAAAGAATGAATCCACCCTGGACTGCAAACTGGAGTTCCTCATGATATCCTGGTTGGCTTCTTTGAGGAAGAAGAAAATATCAGCATTGGAGACGTGAGGGCTGGCAGGGAGATAGGTTGGCAGGTTTGAGAATCTCTGGATGCTGTCCATGATCCCTCCTCGGCTCTCCACCACTGCGGGCCAAAGAGAAAAGGAAACACAGAGACAACTCAAATGTTTGCTCAGCACAGCCCTCGGCTTCTGACAAAAGCGATGGATTGCAGGAGATCGATACTGCTGGCCACAATTACGGGACAATCTGACATGGAATAACACTTTTGTTCAAAGCTCAGGCTGCATCAGCTCCCTTCCCACCTTCCCCAATCCGTTATCTGCTCCAAGGCCATTCATCAAGGACTGGTTACCACAAAGAGAGGATTGATTGGCCACATCTCAAACTAATGTCCAAAACTTTTTACTGCCACTCTAATTTTTTTTTTTCACTTTTATCATCAGATCAGACTTTCAGCTTCTTCTCACCCATGTTTCAATGTGCCTAAGAAACTGGCATATTGAATATTAGCAGCAGTAAAACACTTTAAGCAGTAAAAACGGAACATTTTCTTTAATCTACCACCACTAACACACAAAGCAATGGGGGTTGAACATCTGCATCACTCCCAATCCATCCTGCCAGGTCAGCAGCTTGGAAATTAAGTGAGAACCTGATAAAAGCTTCATGTTCTTGAAACCAAAACTTTTCACACTGAACTGTGTGGGGTTTGACAGAGGCCTCGGCGGGATGGATTTATAGGCAAGAATGAACTTGAGAGAAGGAGAAATCCTTTACACACAGAAGGTTCTCAGACACTTAGAAGGATTTTTTTGGTTTAATTTCCAGAGGAGAATGAAACACATTTGGAAACCACAGAAGTTTCTCTACAGCACAATGGTCAATCCCCCAGCCAGCGCTGAGCGATTTTTCCCAGGAAAGAAAAGATTCCAGAGGGAGGGAGGGATCAAACAGACATCTTTGGTTTGGGCTGATCTCTAATTAATAGTGAGAGATATTCAGTCTGGGCTGTGATTCTACCAGAAACAGTGGCTCTTTCAAACTAACAATTCCTCCAAAAGCCGGTGAATCCGAGCTCCTGGGACTGCCTCAGAGGAAACAAACAGAAAGCCAAGGAATTAAAATGCAGCAGTTCCAGAATGCGCAGAGATAACAAAGGCACAATGACAGAGCCTGAGGTCAAAGCTCTCCTTGTGTCTCTGGAGCCGAGCGGTGATTTCAGTGTTTGTCAGGGCCGGGCAGAGCAGATACACAACACACAAACAATTACACCTGCTCAAGCCAGATGACTCAGATACTTGCAGGCACAATTTAGCAGAGATAAAAGTTCTTAATATTTAAGCTGGTTTTTTTTCCAGGTTGTGTATTTTTAAAGCCTACATTTATCAAAGACAGGTTCTAGGGCAAATCCCATCCATTTGACTTTGCCCCGCTCTTATTCTCAGCTGAAATTCTGGTCATTTGTTTCCTGATAGTTTGATATTATCTACACTTGTTTAAATGCCTCTCATTTCACCACAGTACTTTTGCTGTATATTTGCTTCTGTCAAGGGGTTGGGGTTTTTTTTTTTCAGCCATTGGCATATTCTTCGTGGGAATGAGTAAACATGCAAAAATATACAAGAGCAGCCCCAAAAAAATTCTCAGCAGGGAACACTCTATCAAAGAATCTCCTCTCTCACCACCGGTGGGGATCAGCTCGGGGTTTTCTCTCAGCTCCAGAGGCAAATGTGGCCCCGCCAGGATGTCCCTGGTGGGACAAACATCACAAACATCAGGCCAGCTCTGGAACCAGCACAGCCCACGGTGAAATGCAGGAACCCACGGGATGAGAAACTGGCAGTGACACGGGACAACCCATTTTCTAGTCGGGAAAATTGACGAGATTTTGTCCATTGGTCCTTCCCCTCCTCATCTTTCACCCACATGGGGATGATGGGCAGGGGGTGCTCTCCCTCCCCAGGCAGACAGTCACCAAGGGATGTTTGAGCAGCCCCGTTTCTGCTCTGGGGTTTATTCATTGGGCACTTTGACATGTCCTGCCATTGGGCAACTTCCCAACTCAGGAGCAGAAAGTGAACTTTGGTCCTGGGGAAGCTGAGGCAGACAGGGAATGAAGGGTACTTGGCTAAAAAAGTTCAAACGCAGGCAAGCCCCTTTCTGGATGAATTGTAAACAAATGGAACTACATTTGAAAGCAATACTTTTGAGAAGCTGCATTTATCACAAAAACTTCGCAGCCGTGCAGACAAGCAACCAAGCAGATCAGCAAGGAGCCAGAGCAGCAAGAGAACCCTCTGATTTCTGGAGCAAGAGCTAAAATCCTCCTCCCAAAGCACGCCAGGTTGCAGAGGAGATTTAAACACTGACACAGTTGCAATCCAAAAACAAGGCGAGGCTTAAACGCGTTTGTGTTTACATTACAGGACTCCCACACACACTTTATGCAGATATTTTATCTCTCTCAGGCAGTGATTTACGGGAAGTTTAAAAGGGATGTTTTTCCCTTCCCTCCATTTCATTACAGTGGCAACTTTTCAGTGCCTGTGCTCAGAGCCGGTGCGAGGACTGGGACACCATCCTGCTGTAACTCAAACAAAATGAGATACAAATTTTGTCTGAAGGCTTATATGGGAAGCCATAAACATCCACAGACAGGGCTGGGCTTTGTCCTGGAACCAGCCTGCAACAAAATATGATATCTGAATTTAGCAGCATTTTATGATGCTGTAAGGAAGATCTAAAAAGAAATACTTCATACCATGGCAGGCCAACACCCCACCTGTTTAATTCAGCACGTCAGCACCTCAGCATCAATCTCCTTACAGCAACAATCGGAAAGCAGGCACTCTTGGAGCTTTCTGGTGTGCAAAAACGCCACGAAAATAATCACCTGCTCCTTTAATAAGCACTTCAGCAAGATCAAAGAGGGCAGAACATTAGACCAGAACGTGGATTAGTTCTAATTAGGCACCGAAAGAGAACTGAGAGCTGAGGAAAGTAAGTGGAGACCAAATGAGCATCCCCAGAGCCCCCCCAGTGCTTTCTCAGACAGAACAGTCAGGTTTGCTCAGACTTCTGGGGCAGTGGGGGTGTTGAGGGGAGATGGGTGGAAATAACACACTCTTGGGTGGGAATTGAGATATTTCGTTGGAATTTTGGGAAGAACTTTTACCTTTTAACAGGTTCTCTGCAGGAGCTTTGCCCCTGCTGGGACACTCATTTGGATTAACCACCTACTGACCCCTGGAGCAACAGGTCAGCTCTGAAAACATCATCACTGCGATTTCATCCTCAAAATCCTTCCCTCGAGGGCTGGGGAATATCCTCACGGCCCAGCTCACCCTGCAAACTCGGAGAAGGAAAGAAAACGCCCTTGTGATGTTTCTGAGGAGCAGAGAGAGAGGAAAGCACCAGGCACGGGACGAAACATGCAATTGCTGCACGTTTGCAATACTCTGATGCAACGCTGAGCATCGGAGATGTCCCTTCCCGTCCTCACCCTGCCCAGCTCAGGCCTCAAACCCAGCTTCTGTTCTGTTCTCTTGATGATTTTTTTTTTTATCTAACCAAAAAATTATCCATCTTTTTCGGTTTTAATCTCACTTGACCCTCACTGCCACCACAAAAAGCAGCACAGGACTAAAAGGGATGCAAAGCCACGGCTGCAGGCTGGACTGTGAAATAAAAATCTGCCATTCGTGGAACTTCAAGATTTCATCACAGCTCCATTTCTTAGATTTCACAGTTTTTAATAAGGAATAAAACAAGTATCCTGCTGGAAGAGAGTGGTGGCAGTGGCAGGTCAGTGTTAAAAATAATGCATTTATTTTAAACTGTAGTAAGAGGGAAGTCTTTTAAAGCCATCACTTTGTAGCTAAAAAGGAAAACAGCTCCTGATGGAATATAAATCCAAATTTCACATCTAAATCTTCTCTCTGCTTTAGCAAACTACTTAACAGGAGCCAAATCTTCCATAAGCCATCAGTAATTCTGAAGCTGGAGGTGCAAGGAACAACAACTGTTTAAAACTGCAACCCTTTCAACATCCTTTTTTCCCCTGAAAACAAACAAGCAGCCAACCCTGCACCTGTGGAAAAAAACTGTGAAAACGCTGAAATTCCTCTTTCCTGCTGCATCATCAGAACTGCAGAGCGAGCTCGTACAGACACTCCTCTTTGTAAAAGAGGAATAATTTCAAGTAATGTGGTGCCAGTAAGTGCTATGATGTTATCCATGACTCACAGAGGCAATCAATGGCTTGTCTGTACAGGAGAAAAATCACCAGCCCCTCCCACCAGCCCCCACTGAAACACCATAAAGATCAAACTACACATCTACATTATTCCACTATAAAAACGCCTCTATTCAGAATAATTTTTTTTTTCTGGAATTGCAGGAATTAGCCTTGAGTAAAAACACGCTGTATCCCAGAGTAGGGTGTCCACACAAGGAAAGCTATTCTGGAACTCATGAATTATAGTGAAATAATTAATTCTGGACCAGCTGTGCAGGTCACTTTCTCTCACACAGGCACGGGATGCTTGTTCAGAGAGCCCGGAGGTTGGTCCAGGTGATCTGGCCTGGCTACAGCTGGGAAAACTCTGCTGAGCCTGGCAGGAGGAAAAGGAGGAGGATGATTGCAGTGTGGAAGTCTACTACGAGTTTATTCATCATTTTTGCACTGTGAGTAGGCTCAGGCTGGGCTGTGAGAGGATTTGGGATGAGCCTCGTGCTCTCCCTGACTCACTCCCAGTGCGATGAAATACCCAGGAAAGGAGATGTCACTGTTTACTTCCTACACTCACAGCCCATCCTGTGACTCATCTCCTCACTTTCACATTCATGAGGAAAACGAGGAGAACCCTCCACAGTTCCCCCCCCCAGGGGCAGAATTCCATCACCCAACTGAAGCAGGAAAAATTCCATCACCTTCCATTCACAACCAGCTCTACTCCTTTACTGCTTGGCTTGCTTTTCCACAGAAAAAAAACCCAAAAAAACCATCATGACAATCAGCGTTCTCAGCTGTAACAGAATAATTTGAAAATACAAACGCAAGGAAGAGTTTAGAAGTGCTCCCGGTACATTTTTAACATTAAAGTCAGACCAGAAGCTGTCAAGAGATAAAAAATAATAGTGTGAGAAAAGATGATAAAATCCCTTAAATTTCTCATTCTCTCTTCTTCTTATCCTAATTTGATGTAAGGATAGAACTTGATGTAGGACTTGCAACCAATTCACAGTCCTCACATTCAATCTTGATTACACATTTGTGGAGACAGAGATTTGCTTTGTAAAACATTGCTGGACCAGCAGCTTCTTTGGAAAGGCAAGAAAAAGCATGCAATTAAAAAAAAAATCAACTTAATCCAAACATCTAAAACTGAACAGAGGTTAATTAACTTTTGTTGGTTTGGGACAGTGTCTCACATCCTTATCTCCAAATGTCTGTGTCCAACTTCTGCTGCCCAGACTCCTCTGGGCTTCTCCTCCTGAAAGTTTGAGAGGCTTTTGTTTAGAGGAAACCAGTGTTTGCATGCCTAAATACAGGGAGATTCTCCTAAAGTCTTCTATGAGGAAAAATATTATAATGACACCAAAGACCATCAGCAGGTGGACACTAAAATGGGAAAGAGGGAAGGGAAGGGAAGGGA
>VZDJ01000174.1:1507726-1574742 GCA_008694505.1 Cyanoderma ruficeps
TATAGTATATAGTATATAGTATATAGTATATAGTATATAGTACATATTCTATATTCTATATTCTATAGTATATAGCATATAGTATATAGTGTATATTGTATATTGTAGATTGTATATTATATAATATATATTATATAATATATATAGAGATAGAAATTATAGTATGTATATTGTATACTATAATAATGTACTATAGTATATGATATAGACTATACCAGATTAGAGATTTATCCTGTTCCAAGGAAACGAGGCTCTGCTGATAAAGGGTTGAGGAAGTGCCTTGTTAAGCCGCTGCCTCATTGTTTGTGTTGCCCGGGAAGATGATTGTTAACAATGTTATTGCTGGGAAGGAGGAGGCCCGGCTTGTTCATCAAAATGTATTCACGTATTTATCCTGCAGCCCGAGCAGTACAGCTCCTGTGCCACCTCCTGCTCAGAATTCCCCGAGTTGTGGAAGAGAATTTCTCCCCATCTCACACCAGCACAGCTGCCAACAAAGCTGCTTTGGCTGCCCACACCTCAGAGCAGGGAGGGTGCTGAACCAAGGATGAGTTTTCTCATTTATTGTGGCTCTGCTGGGCTGATCACTGGCCTGACTTGCCTTTTTGGTTTCGATCAGGGCTGTTAAGACAGTGGTTAAAAGTCACAGGCTGCTCTTGGCAAGTTTCTCTGCATGTCTTACACAACAGCAACTGGGAAATTGTCCTGCCACTTACAATTAGAGACATTAGTACAGTGGCTAAAGGTCACAAATTCTTCAGATAAAAGAAGTGAAGGACAGAGCTACTACTGCAAGTAAAACTGAAGTTTAAAAAACACCCGATTAACCATGGAGGGGTTTTGTTCTGGTTACCTGGAGAGGAGAAACAACTGCTAATGCAGCTGCCAGCACTGACAACCCCTGTGCATCCCTCCTGGCACCTGATAAATCAGGTTTGTCACGGTCACTGGAGGTTCTCATTGCTAAAAAGCAGGTTAGGAGAGGGCTCCCTACCATTACCCACAGCAAAACTCATTTTCCCTCAGAGATATTTCATGAACAACAGAAAATGAATACGTGGATGGGAGTGTGTGGATATATTCTCCCAGTAACAGAGAGGCTTTACAAGGCAAACACACTCACTAAAGGCACCAGGCGATTGCAAGAGTAAATCTTTTAAATATATGCTCTAAACCATTAGCCAACTGTGAAATATTTGTATTCTGTGTCAAAACACCTACACGTCACACAAAGCCAGGAAAGTGACAGGAGAAAGGCCAGGATTTATGTTAGCTGGGGTCTATCTGTCATGGAGATAGGAGAGCTGAGAGAAAGTCCTTTTATTAAAATCACTCTCTGGCTGCAGATATTGATCTAAGCAGCTAAGCTTGGACAGCAAAGTGCGTCCCCATTCCTCAAAAAGTTCCTCCCTGGCACAGCAGGAAAGGACTGGGGTAAATGCCCTCACCCCCCTGCAAATGGCACCTCAAAGGGATAGGCAGGGAACAAGGTATGAACAGCATCCCACAGCACCACGGCACCTGCCAGGAACCACAAGGTCCCTCCCAACGCCCCTTCCCAAATTTGCAGGAAGCCTATTTTGCTCCCCAGATCACCAAGGCTGCATTGCCATCCCTCCCAGATTGAGTTCAGCCTTAAAACAATGCCAAGGAACACAATGCTGAATGCATTTCTTGCATTCCCATTTCTAAGGAGCAAATGTCATTTTAAAGGGATCCTTCCCTAAATCTGCTTCGGCGTTTTCCATTTTTCCCCTAAGCAATAATTTCTCCCCTGGTTTGGGCTGATCCCTCCCCCTCAGCCTCTGGAGGACACAGATTTTTGGTTGTGCTTCTCTTTACAAACCCCAGCTTGTGACTGTAGTCAGTGGCCTTGAGTGTTACACCTAAACCCAAAATGAGGGGAAGGAACTGGAAGTTCTACATCCTACAGACCTTCCAAATTCCTACATCCACGGGTTACACAGGTACATCATTTTAGGGCACTTCTGACTCTCCCCATGGAAGCATCTTTCTTTGGAGATATTGGAAAATTCCTTGCAGGAGCTGAAAATTACAGGATATTAAAATGCTGATTCCCCAGAGGCACTGGCAGAAAGCAGGAAGGTTGGTCCAAAGCCTTTCTTTCTCCAGAACAATGGGCTTTCACTGGATACTCCCTCCTTTTATTTCAAAGCTCTTGGAGGCAACGAGCTCCGAACTGATGGGGCCCAAAGAGCTGTGTGAAACCACAAAAGCAGCTTACAATAAACCCCCTGTAAAGTTATTAAGAACACAGATATGTCTTGAATGCAGAGAAAATCCTCTGTCTCACCAGCCCACATCCACATCCCACCGCGGCTGTAATCCCAGGAGGAGCCTGTGCCACGCATGGCCCTGATGGGGACCATGATAAAACACGACAGAGACACCCACAGCAAAATCTGGGGGGGACAGCAGCCCCACAGCCCTGAGCTCACAACCTGGGAGAAATTCTCCTCTCACTCCCCATTCCTGCAGGATCACCCACTGGGGTGCTGACCCTGGCTGGCCGTGCTGGTTTGGGCCACTGTTAGTGTCGGCACTGAAATTCCTGGTTGAACCTTTGCACTGTGGAAAGAAGTCAGCTTTCACTCAGACAATCAAACTCCCTGCTGAACTCCAGAGGTGCAGGCAGTCGCCTGCAGCAAGATCTGTGTCCCCATCCTGCAAACACACACCCACAGAGATCACAGAGAGTGTGTGCAGCCTCGCCAGGTCAGGGAGTTTTCCCGCTGGGAAATCCAAGCACGAGCTACAAAGTTCCAGGACAGAGACCTGTGAGGTCATGCAGCCTTTTAGCTGCTTAAAAAAACAAAAAAAAAANAAAAAAAATCTCTAAGGCTTTACAGATTCCCCACTATGAGTTCAGAGATGTCTGGGCCCTTTTTCCAGGAACCCAGGCTTCAACCTGCACTTAGCATCGCTCTCCCCAGCAGCAAATATTGCACTGAGCAGACTCCCAGAGCAGTGTGTGCTCTCTGCCTCTCCCCGGAGCAGCCACACAGCCCCCGTTCTGCAGCTCAGACCCCACCGAGTTACCAATTCCTGTCTGCCCCTCAAGGACCGGCACATGAAAACACAAACCCTTCCTTGCTAACGACAGCCTGCTCCTTTTCCCTTTCCCAAAACACCCAGAACAAAAGTTTCTGGTTCGTCTCGGATTTCTTTACTTAATCCATCGTTTCATTTTTGGAATGACAACAGCCTGGAGCATCTCCATTAACTTGTTAGGGAGCGAGAGAGCTTTGCATTCCGAGTGTGATTGCTGACCTGCTCCCTCGCACGGCCCTGCTCCAGCACATCCCGGCACCAGCACAAAGCAGAATCTCTCATGCTTGAATGCATTATTTTACTTCACGAATACACGTTTGACACGTTTCACAAATTTACGGCAGATGCTGTCAGAGAGGACAAAATAACCCTTCCCCCGGCCCCGCTCCTCTCCTCCTGCAGCAACCGAAGGCTGCAGCTCTGTCATTCACACGTGGACCGGGAGCCTCGCCCAGGACTTCTCGGGTGTTTGTTCCTCTCCCTGCTGCCCATTCGCAATCGAGAGTTTGATTTTCTAAGACAAGGAGCCTCGCCCAGGACTTCTCGGGTGTTTGTTTCTCTCCCTGCTGCCCATTCGCAATCGAGAGTTTGATTTTCTAAGCACGACGAAAATTCCCAATAGCTCCGGAGGAGGCAGTTCAAGGAGATCTTGTCAAAATATTTGTGTGTAGAGAGAGGGAAACCTTATTGTGACTTTCATGCTGTGAGGCACCGAGTGCAGTTACCTTGCTCGCAGACAATTATTAACTTAGAGGCAAAGAACAAAAACTCTCGAGCAAAACCCAAATGTGGATGAGGTCACACTCGCTGTGTGGTTCACTCGTGCCAATGTATTAATGCAATAAAAGATAATGAGCATTAGCTGACAGCGTTTTCAAACTCTCCAAGAGTCAAGAGGAGTAAATCAGACCGGATTTGAGATTGCCTGAGAAGGCAAAAAAGCTGGATCTGATTCTTTTCTCAATGGCAGGGGAATTATAAAATCGAGTAGGAGTCGCAGGACATCACTATCACAGCCCAGCCTGCCTGGGCACAGCCTTGGGGTGTGCTGAGAGTGCAGCTCATGACAGCTCAGCATCAGCATCTGCCCACTGGAAAATGCCATCATGGGCAGTGACAGGGACAGCAAAAGAGCCGTGTTCACCTTCTGCTTCGTGGCATCACCCCCAAACCTCTGTGTGGAAACATCACAAGCGCAGTTCAAGTCTGAGTCAATTCAAGTTCAAGTCAGATCTTATTACATCCAGCACTGCTCACCTACCCACAGCCTGGAGAATGAAATTCTGCAGAAATTCAGCATCCAGGTCACTCCAGCACTCTGCTTTGTCTGGCATTTATATCTAGAGCCAAGCACATAATTCGCACTGCATAATTTATCCATGGGATTTTGCCCATGGAACAGCCAAAGCAGATAACAATTTCTTCAGACTTATTTATTTTTTTAGAAAATGCAGTCAACTTCTCTGCCTCTGAACACTGCAAAAAGATTATGAACCTCTGGTTTTACTCTTCCAGAGCTTGAGCTCTCGGCTAGCTGTGATCAGACAGATTAATTCACCTCCTGTTCAGTCTTCTGCCTTCAAGCAATTCTTGTTTCCTGAGTGGAAGGATATGTGTACAAGCACTAAATCTCAAACATGCTATTCTAACATTTGGATTCCATTATCCTAGAGATAACATATAATCCTATAATGATATGTAATAAATTAACATTTAATCTCATATCAGAGAGTTCAAAGGTATCAGAGCCAGCTGGTGCTAAAATCAGCATTTGCTGGAGGCTGCAGGGCTGGGAGCTGAGGATGAGATGTAAGATCTGAGCTGCTCTGATGCTTTGGCTTGGCAAGGAAAGGATGGAATAAACCCTGGACACGAAGGGACCATCTCTGAAACCACCCAAGCTGTGCCCATTCCCTGCCAGTGGAGCCTTTTCAGGCCTTCCAGCAGCAGGAGAGGGAGATTTCCCCTCTGGGAGGTGACAGCAGGGAGGGTGATCAGCACACAGCGCTGCCCAGGGGGATCTGATCCGGTGCTTCACTCATTCCATTCCCCGCCTCTCAAGGTGCCTTGGGATGTGATGGGGCTGGGAACAAGCACCCCCACCAGGGCTGAGTTCTCTCCAGCTGCAGAGAAACACAAAAATCCAATTCTTCCCCCTGGCCCTCCCTTATGCACAGGCAGAACTGGTGGAGTACAAACAGCTTCAGCACAGAGAAGGCAAAAATAATTTTTCATTTTATTTCCCTCTCACATGCCTTCATCAGAGAGCTAATACACCAGCCACTGCCCAATCTTCATTAACAGTGACAGCTGTTAATCAAGTTTTATCCACAGAGACTTCCTTATTAAATGCTTGTAGTGAGTCTGGTGTGAGGGATTTGTTTCTCTGGAGACAGGAACAATTAAACCCCTGGGAGAAGATGGAGTCTCCTGAGCCAAGCGAGGCACTGATGATTACTGAGAGCTGCTGACCCAAAAAAAGAGCAGAGAGAAACCCCAAAATCTGTCTGGATCCCAAAGTCCCTCCAGCTTCCACCAAGCCCAGATTTCACTGTTAAGGGAAGGGGATAAAAAATTGTCTTTATCTTCCCAGGTTCTCCACGTGCCACCTCCCTTGTCCCAGCCATGTCCATGGCCTGGAACATTTTTCTGGAAAGCTCCAGACCTTCATCTTTGTTCGTGGGGAGCAGCAGCAGCAAAAAAAATAAATATTGACATCAGTCAGATTCAGCTTTTGTCTGTGAATCCAAAGACACACTTCACTGCTCCATCTCAGATGGGAACACAGTGTTAAAAGAAGACTCTGGGATAGCCAAGAGAGGCAAGAATGCATCAGACACAACAGTTATCTTTTAAAATCTTGTCAATGCTCTCTGTTAGTTTTTAGTGAAGACACATCAACTTCACTGCCAAATTAACTAGAAAGCAAAGGCAGATTAAAAAAAAAAAGGAAAAAAATTTAGACAGGACAGCCAATAAAAATACACAGTGAGAGGAGTTTCACAACTTGCCAGTGACCGCAGTTCTGTATCTGAAGAAAACTTAATAAATAAAAATAACACAAAAATTTGAAGTGTTCCAGAGTTATCTTTGCTCTGGCATTTAACACACATTTCTATTACCCTTTCTCGATTAGCCAAATGAAGATCAATGTATCTATAAAACTCAATGACATGTTAATGCAAACCTTAAAAAAGATAAAATGCCTTTTATCTCAGTCTTAGGAAAACCTAATAAAGAATTAACAGTCCATGAAGCTATGGAATTTCACTCAAGGCTTTACTTTGTGCCAGGACTTCCTACTCCATTATTTTTTAATGGACAGGTTTCCCCAGGCTTTGGGACATGTCAGTACAATTGTACATTGTCATTAAAACTGGTCCTGTGTTTTCCTCCAGAGCTGGGATGGGAACTGCACTGCTGAATGTGAACTTAAAACACAGACAACGCCCACCACGGATCAGAAGTGCAAATCTAGAGCAAGTGTTAAATAAATATGGGGAAAATGGTAAAAAAGTAACGATTTTGATAATGATCTGGCAATTAATGAATTTATGAGGTAAAACTTCCACCTGCAGGACGAGCACTTTGGATCAGAACCCATTTGGAACATCAGCATTTCATCAAATATCTGCAAGAAGCAACTGCCAGGAATCTGCTGACGTGACACTAGTTGCTCAGTCTTGAAGGGGAAGCAGACAAATGTCAGTCTAGATTTGCTCCAGGTTGGTTCTCAGAATTAACAAGCCTTCAGTGAGTGACACAGGGAGCTGGGATCCACAACACCACACAGCCCCAGGCTCGGTGGGAAACTGCTCCCATCCAACTTCCATCTATACTTATTCCTACTGACACACACAGAGCAGCAAGATGAGAAATCTCAAATGCAGGCACCTAAAAACCAAACCAATCCAACGCTTCTGAGCGCATTTAAAAAGTTGCTTGTTCTCAAAAGGGCCTGAACACCTGCAGCTCCCACTGAGACTGAAGGAAATGCAGGTGCTTCCCACTTGTGCTGACTGAGGTGGGCCCGACCTGGATGCCAAGGGAGGGACCCACTCCTTTCAGACACCCACGGGTGATTCTGGGGCCGCAGCTGCAGCAGGATGCTCAGGGAACGTGCCAACAGAGCCTGAGCTCAGATACTCCTCAAGGCTGACAGGTTTGGCCTCGTGAATCAGCGCAGGGAGAAAAGAGACGGCAGTAGGCAGGAAAAACACTCCCAAGGAAAAGCAGGAGGCAACAGTCCAGGAGAGAGCGATGGGAAAAGCAGTGAGCAAAGAGGAGGTGGCAGGAGTGGAAGTGAAGCCTGACTATACACAGACTGACAACTCACTATTTCCATTAAAAAAAAACCCAAGCCATCAATGATTGCTCCAAAAAGCCACTTTGAAACCTTTCTTTCTCCTCTGGGATGAGGATGTTTTGCCCTTAACCCAGCTGGGTCAGGCAGGAAAGCTTTCCTGCCTCCAAGGTCCCTCCAGCACAGATTTCTCCCCCAGGAGCTGCACAGTTTGTACCAAGTTTACCTGGGACCCTCCTCAGCTCCCCTTCTCCCCCTGTGCTGGGAGAACAGCTGCTTCTCCCAGGCACTCTGAGATTAATTATTCTTGGCTCTTCTGCACGGCGCCTTGATCTGGAAAATTTATTTAGATAACTTCTCAGGCAGCACATTTATCTGCTGGCCTCAACATCTGCCTGAGCACAAAAGTCAACATCTGACTGATGACGAATGCCATGCCAGTCAGGTAGAGACTGTCCTCTGCCACCCTCACCAGCCTTGTCCTGGTAGATTTGGGCCTCGTGGCAAGGAGCCTGAGTGTGTTCCCTCCTTCCTCCTGGAGCAACGAGCAGAGGTCTGAGCCAGAGTGAGAAATCAGGCACAGGACAAGAGGAGAGGGCACCTTGTCCCATCAGGGGACAAAGCTGAGTTCAGCCCTCGGGAACAGCAGCACTGCTCTGTCACAGAGACATGAGACCAAATTTGGGACAAGAAGAAAGACCCCAAACACAGCAGGCAGGGAAACCCACACCATCCCCATTCCTGCAGTGCCACCCCAAGCGCTGGGGACATCCAGGCTCCCTCAACACCCAACACTGTCCCACCACCCCATTCCAGCCCAGGGTAAGGAGTTGTCCTGTCGGGAGAGGATGGGAACAAGGCTGATGTCTGGAGCCTCATTTCTGCCTCTCTGTGCACGGATATGGAATAACAGCCCTGGATGCATCTCACACTGCAAATTCAATTGCTGGCAAAAAAACCTTATTTTGCCATCTTTACTCACCCATCCTCTCGTACACAACAAGCACATTTGGATCACCAAGGTGAGATGTTAAATTAATCAACAGGAAGCACTGCCTCCCAAAGGCAGCCTATTCCAGATCTGTTCCTGGCCAGTCTTCAAGGAATGTTCTTCTACTCACACAGAAAATGTGTAAGAACTGCAAACACAAGAAAATATTGCTCTGTGCAGCGAGGTTCAGACCACTATCCTTTGTTGCCTGATGTGGAAAATTCCATCGCCTGACCCATCTGACAAAAGTCCCTTCCATGAGCCACAATTTTAAAGGATTCTTATAAAAGCCAACTGCAAGCTTGGAAAAAAACCAAACAAAGAGCAGAGAAATAAAGACTTACTCAATAAAAAGCAAAAAAAAATCCCAGCCCTTCCCTTTTAAACACACCCTTTGAACCTCACCATCTCTACTGAATTTTGGATGAAACTTAGAGCCAAATATTTCTAGGCAGCCAAGTGTAAATGACCCTTCCCTTTTGATGTCACCCCTCCTGGCCCTCGGTGCCAGCCTGGGCAGGCAGAAACACGGAGATGGAGGGAGAATTAGCTCAGGAGGGGGAACCTGTCAATCAAAGCTGCTAATGCAAGACCACAGCAAAACTCGGGTTTAACCTCAGCAGTGACCACCTGTCACAGCGTGGCACTTTGCTTGTCAGCGCCCTCCCTGCCTTCAGAAGCCGGGATGCTGCACAAATCTTCCTGAAACTCAGCAAGGAAACATGCACCTGTCTGCTGGGCAGCCAGCAAGGCTTCCCAAAGCCTGCAACCAAATCAATTCCCACTTTCCAAGGAAGCCACGGAGAAGAAAAATGTGCAGGATAAAGGGTTAATGCGGGTAGGGACTCCACAGAGCTCCCCTGTGCTCCTGGCACATCATTTCTCAGGAAAATCAGGATATTTCTTGTATAACCACATCTGACTGGGGTACACACATGTGTGTGTTCTTCACATTTCCCATCAAATTCAGAGCACTCCACACAGGAAGGCAAAGCCCACACGCCAGGGAGCTCCTGAGTCCAGAGAAACTGGAGGGATCTGTGTGGGAATGGAGGGTGGCCCAGAGGAGTTAACCTTCTCCCTCTTCACCTTGGCTCATCGCTGAATTTTTGGGGTTTGTCTCTCCGTACCAGGAGCAGTGCAGGAGTTGACCTGGGTGCCTGACATGGACTGCAAACAGGTTTTGTCTCAACCTCAGTTCACACCAGTACAGACCGAGAGCTCACCCTGTTCTCCCTGTGACACTCCTGCCTCAGAGGCCCATGGTCTGAACATCAGTAACTGCAGAATTCACCAGAGATGATAATGTTTTAAACAGAACCTGTTTCAGGTTTTTTTCAGGAGTATTAGTTTTCAGAAGTGCTGTGTGCTTATTCATGCAGTTAATTACATACACCACAATGAAAACAAAAATGTCTGGGTTTTGTTCTAAGTTTAGGAGTAAAAGGAAAAAGTCCAATCCTAACTAATCAACAGCCTTATCTTATTCTTTCCTCGGTGTTTAATCAAAACGTTTCCAGCATGTACAGCTAGCAACAAAGACCCAAACAAGTTAATTTTCCTTTAACCAAGAAGCATTGCAAAACCTGCAAGGCAAACAATCCAACCTTCACCTTCTGAACAGAAAAATACCCCACAGCAGCAGGGAATCGAGTGCCAGGAATTTGGGGTCCCTGGCAGCACCGGGGCCCAGTTTGAAGGTGCAATCCCTGCCCTGCCAGAGTGCAATTCCCAGCTCTGGGACTGTGCCTGTTCTGCCTCCCGGGGTGCAGCCCACGCCGCCTCCAGCTCTTGTCATTTCATCAATGAGAGCCAGGCGCTCGTGAAGACCAGCCCTCACTGCACTTCATTATGTTTTTAGCATAAACCAGAAATCGATTGTGTCTCGTTAATAAAATTCCGCCACAACAAACTAATTAGAGAGCCTCATTAATTTTTGACGCACGTTACTCCCGTGCACGGAGCCGCTGACCTTTCGGTGGCTGGTGTCGCACACATTACACACTTCATGTTTTCTGCCTTCTTTTCTGTGATTTACAGTAGTTGCAACACGTTTTTTCCAAAAAGCAAAGCCTGTTTTCTTTTTTCCACTGGAGCTCAGAGCTGGCTTCTCTCTCCTGTAGCCCTGGTTTCGTGCCTAAGATGTTTTTGTTTTCTGAAATTCTTTTCCCAGAGAATTTTCTGCAAACAAGAGAAGTGTTTCTGTAACTGTACCTATGTTTTCATTCCTTTCCCTGGGAGGGACTTCTTCTTGCTGTCCCTCTGCTCTGACCAGTGTGAGTGAAGAGGTTTGTCTTTGGGTCCCCAATCCAATTGGTCTGTGTGGAATAGTATAAAAGGGAGACACAGCCCAAAAATAAAAGAGTCATTTTCAGCCTTCTGGATCTGAGTCTGTGTCGTTGTGATGTAAAACAACATCACCCTCCTGCCATGTAACTCCTGATCCTGCCTGCCTAGTCCTGCATGGCCAAAGGATCAAGGAAGCAGAAAGACACCTCCAAGCCACTTCCACCTGCAAGAACAGATGCAAGAAAAGCCTGGGCACACCTGGGGGTGCAGGGAAATGCAGGGATCCAGTGGGCACGGAGAAAACCCATCCCTGCAGGCACTGAGGATGTGCAGCCTCTGTCCTGCCCAGCCCCAGGATGACGCCAGCTGCCACCCCACACAAATACTCAGCCTGGTGGTTTTGTAACAAGCAGCCCAAAGGTCAGTCAGCCCACCCCAAAGTGGCCTCAGCACTGCCCAGAGCACAGGATGCACCACTACCAGATGCAATCCATAAAGCAGAAGTAAAAGAATTTAGGAATAAAATGGAATTTCTGCTTGGGTAAGGTCTCCTGGATCAGGCATTAAATCTGCCCGGTATCTCTTTCCTGTGTCACCGCACACCTATTTTCTCCTTGTAAAGCACAGTATTGATTTTTACATGTTTTCATTCACACTTAGAAGCTTTCCAAGATTGGACTTTATTCTTCAATATCATCTGCTCAGCAGTGAAACACTGCAACAGATTGCCTGGGAGCACCACGAGGTCTTCGTCACGGGGAGGCCACAAGGACAGGCTGTCTGAGAGGAATTCCACAGGTAGAGCTGAGCCCTCCTTGGGACAGGGGCATGCACAAGGTCATCCTTTATGTCCCCTCCCAGCCCTATTTCTTTGCCAGCACTCAAGCAAAGCAGATTCTGCACCTGGAACAACCAAGGGAGTTCACCCGCCCTTTGGGACAGCAGCATCTCAGCAGTGGGGAAGAAAACAGGTTCTCCTCCTTTATGTCATCCCTGGAAAATCCAGCTCAGTCTCAGAGCTCAGCCCTAAGCCATACTCTGAATTTCTCAGGTCTTGCCAGTCTCCACTATGTATTGAATGAAAAGAGCAGCCTTTTCTCACAGCTGAGCACCCATTTCCAACAGTGTTTCCTGAGGCCAAGGTGGTCCCATCCTGATACTGGCCCACCCTCACCATGGGCAGCAGTCGTGTTTGGAGGGTTAATTTGTTAAAATACAGAAAGTGGCAAGTACTAAGAAGCATTATCCAAGTGACAAGTGCTTATGCATATTTTATGAAGCATCTTCAACCTCAGTTCAATGTATCCAAGAATACTTCTGAAAAAATGGCAGATTCTGGAGGGGATTTGGAGAGGAAATGACATATAGAATAGAAGGACAGATGTTGCTAATTTATGATGCAAAGGCCTTCACTGAAAAGTGCACATTTTGCTTAAGATTCTCTACAAATGCTATTTTAATGCTGATTTCCTCCTCTTTAGAATTTCACGAACTCTTGTCTGTAAGAACTTCAGCTTGGCTCAGAAGTTTAGCTTGGATCAAAAGCAGCATCTGTAACCCGCAATTAAACTGGGGCTTCAGCACTGTGCATGTTTTTAAAGCATTCCCACTTTTGAACACCATCACTTGGAAAAACATGGCTAAGCTGTACGCTGGGAATGTGAGAGTGAACTCGGCTTTGCTGTCTTCCACTCCTGCCAGGATTATTGGGACTTTCTGACCTGGGACTAAACTCAGAACAGCAACAGAGTAGGGACCCGTGAGATGGATGGATCCTAATACCCAAAGAGGTCAGAAAGCAAGAAGCAACATCATCTGTTAAAAGAAGAAAAGCAGGATATATTGTCAGGCCCAAGTGCTTCATCAGTCATTCCCAGTGCCTCATGAACACAATCTTGCTTTTCTCATCAACACTGAAGAGCATTTCAAACATGAGTCAGTTGGTTCTCCTCTCCTCCTTTTCCCTTCTACCCCAAAATATTTGGACTATGAATGAGGAAGACACTCATGTCCCACATGCAGGAACATGCACAGATCCTTTTCTGCCCCTCCAAATGGATGTGTGGCTTCATGGCTCCTCTGCATCTCCCCACAGACAACCACTACAGGCAGATTATTTTCTGCAAGGCTGCGACAGAGGGGTCTGTGAAATCCTCCTCGTGTGTAAAAATATCAGTTAAAAATAAAAAAAAGGGGGAGCCATGCACTGACTTCTCCTTCTGGCATTCCTTTCAGATACTGCTGGATCATGCCAAAGTGCAAATAAAAGGCAGACATCACTGTGTGCAGGCACTGCACTGAAAAACCAACATCAATCCAGGGCTTTCACTCTATCACAGGGCAATGTTTGCTCCTCAGTTAAGGCAGCATAATTATTTCACATAAGGTGACATTTAAAAAAATCAAACACACACCAAAAACCCCCACAACCCGACAGTTATGTAAGTCAGCAATGGAAAGATTTCAAGAACTGGGGTTCCCTGTACAACCACACTGGGGATGGCAGCAACCCCAGAGCTGGGGCAAGGCAAAAGCCCAGAACTTCATCCAGCAGCCCAGTGCATGATTTGGGGGGCCTCAGACTCAGCTCTTTGCTTGCCCTACAAACAGCCTGAGCTCAAACCACAGCCCAGCATCTCACTTCCAGGGGAGCCTCTTGGCTCTGCTGCAGGCCAGGAATGCCGAGGGGGGACCCCAGAGAACCAGCAAAGGCAGCAGAGATCACTGAGCCACTGTGGGCTGCACCTATTTCCTTGGCACCACGCACCAAATCTGCAGTGAAGGATTCATAATCCATAATTCAGTGGCAGTCCCTACGCCCATGGATCGTTGCAGCCCAAACAATTAATGACCGTCAGCGTTAAACGCTGCTGACAGCCAGATCCCGGGGAGCTGCGTGGGGAGGGAAAGGCTAATTATAAGCAGAGCTGATAATCTGGGCTTCCCAAAAGCAAAAAGGACTCTGCTCCTTCATCGCTGCTGCCTGTGGTGCAGCGTCCACCCCCAGGTCACACTGTCACAGCCACAGGGCCACCAGCACAGCCCGGGGGAGGCTCTGAGCGCCAACACCCCACGGCACCAGCTCAAGGCAGGTGCTGCTGCCCTGGTCTGACGCTGTTTGACACCACAGCGACACAGACTGTGACTCCAGAAGGCTGAAAATGACTCCTTGATTTCTGGGATGTGTCTCCCTTTTATACTATTCCACACAGACCAATTGGATTGGTGACACAAAGACAAACCTCTTCACTCACACTGGTCAGGGCAGAGGGACAGCAAGAAGAAGTCCCTCCTGGGGAAAGGAATGAATAACAAAGGTACAGCTACAAAAACATTTCTCCTGTTTGCAGAAAATTCCCTGGGAGAAGAATTTCAGAAAACCAAAACACCTCAGGCATGAAACCAGGGACCTGGTCAGACCCAGCTCAGCCCTTGGCAGCTCAGGGCTCTGGGAGCTTGGCACTCCTTCATGCTCAGCACACGCCCACGGAGCTGCTGGAGGAGAGTGATTACCCTGCACAACACTATCTCTCCCATCCCAAGCAGAATTTATTTACCTTTTTGTCTTGTTTTGTTTTAATCTGATAAGTTCAAATTTCACTGCACTTGTCTGCAAAAACACTGCATTACAAAGACATACAACAAACACTGACTGTTTATAGACTCTGTTATTTATTCCCAGTCTATCTTCCTACCTTTTACTGGCCATGTCTTTTATCAGCAATAACCAAGTACCTTTCAAGTTGACAACCTGTTTGGTTTATGGCTGGAAAATGTATCCAAGTGTCTTCCAAGCCTGCTGTGGCTGCACAGAATTCAAATAGCTCAATGAATGTCGTTTTTGCAAAGTTCAGTTTAGCTATTATTCACATTTTTGCTTCTGGGTTGTTTGGGAGGGTTTGTTTTTTGTTAATCAGCATTGTCTTAGGATGGGCTTCTTAAGGCCATGCAAACTTTTCAAAACTGACAGTGTCAGTGCCAGAACCAGGGCTCCCAGTCTACATATAACCCAAAATTACAGTGCCTGAAAGGAAGAATGATCATAATCAAGGTCCAAGCAATTTTGAGATGATAGGCCAATTCTAGTCAGCATTAAAGGGAGCTGGCCACAAGGCTATAGGAAGAAAATCAGCTATTGAAGGGTGACAAAAGAAAAGAAAACAATTAGAAATTGACTTAGTGGCATCTTGCAGGGAGACCCAGACTGCTGGACCTGCAAGGACTTGTACAACTACAGGATTTCAGGGCAAGAGGAGAAAGCCCAAAAAACCAGAAACCACCCCGTGTGTTCTACCTGGGCACTCAGACATGGACTCCAGCCCTGTCCACTGACACAAAGATGGTTTCACTTGCACATGTGACAACATCAGCCCTGGAGTGAAGGCCAGAGGCTGCTGGGGATGTGTGGTCACCGCCAGACCTGCTCCCCTCCCACACCCAGGTAGCAGCTGGCAGGACTCTGCCCTCCTCCTCCTCCTCCTCCTCCTCCCCTGCCAGCCCTCCACCTCCCCACCAAGGGCTTTTGCTTCGCATCGCTATTTCCTTTTGAAAGTGCTGCTTCCCGAGCAATAATCGTGCTTTTGTGTTTTAATGTCTTGATTGTACTCAGTCTCCTGCTCTCCCCTAAGCCCCCTCCAGGTTCACGGCAGTGACACCTTTCCCTTCAGATTCCCTCTCCAAGAGCCGTCATTTCTCTCCCTAACTGGATTGTTGTCATGGAAATCATTCCTCCTCTCCATCTTCCCGAAAGGTTTTAAAATAAAAACCCAGCCCCCTGCTCCACCACCTCTCCAGCAATCCGCCACCCCACGGCTCCTCCTGGAGAACATCCCAGCCCCAGCAGCTCTGGGGGAGCTCCTCTCCCCCTGCCCCACCCAGCCCGAGGGAATATCTGCGCCCCAACACCAGGATGGTTTGGGGGTGATTGCAGGTTGGCCCCAGCACTTTGGTTCTCAGAGGTGCAGCCCCCTGGCAGCTCCGGAGCCATTAGCTCTGAAATGCAGGGTGCAGCCACAGCCACCTGTTCCCTGTCTATATATACAGAAGTGTTTGGGGATTTGGTGTAAAAATGTTTCTGCTTACATAACGGGCAGAAATTCTGCAGTCAAGAAATTCTGTTCTTCCAGGCTGGGGAGTTAATTCACTGAAAATCACCTTTGATGAACTTCCAAGACAAAGGCTGCTTGGCTCCGAAGAGAGAGGAGGAAACAACTGTGCCCAAAATAAAACCCAAAATAAAACCCATGAAGCTGCTGCCCTGGGCACCCATGAGGGGGGTCACTGTGAGCAGAGGCTGGGGCCACCAAGCCCAGGCCACCTCCTCCAACTCCACTGGAGTGACACAAAGTCAGCGTGAGGCCAAGGACAGCTTTTGGCACTTCCTAACAGGCAGGGCTTGCACAGAAAACCAGGATTAAAATACCCTAAATCCCAGCTAGGAAGACACAAACAGGCATTCAGCCATGACTAATACCCAAATATTCTCAAGATGGAAAACAAGAAATCTCTTCCATGATCATTCACTGACAGAGGCCCATAAAGCTACTAATTAGAATGGTGTTTACAGTCTATATTTCATTTCATCTGATGGTTTTACTCTGATTAGTTATTCTATCACCTGCAGAGAGCTAGTTAGCTGAATGCAAAGATGTCATTGGACTTAATCAAGTAAAGTAGCATTTCATAGAGGGAATTCAGCTAGCTCCATCCTGCTCAGTGCTGTTACCCTGTCAGGAACTTCTTTTAAAATTAAAGTTTTAAAGAAAGCCAGAAAGAGTCAACCTAGGCCAGTGCTCAGAAGAGTAACTTAAAAAAAAAATGGATGAGCTGTAAAAAAAAAGTGCATTACTGACTTTTTTTCTTCTGCGTAAACACCTCAGCCAGGCAGCAGAGCTCCTGGAGGAATTACCAGACAAGGTTTAGTGTCCCCGCATTCCCAGACTATCCAGAGCATTTCCTGGGAGCAGCAACGCTCCTCCCACTGTGTCTTCTCACCCCAAAACCCCCCAGACTCCCTGAATTGATGTCAAATCTGATGGGAAGGTGTTCTCTCCCTCCCAGACAGGGTGTCAGTGATCTCAGTCTCTCACACTGGCCCACATCCCCCTGAGCCCTCTCTGGTGTCTTCCCTGGCTTTTTGTCACTCCCTGGCACTCTGATGTTTGTGCCCATGTTTGTGCCCATGTTGGTGCCCATGTTTCTGCTGATGTTGGTGCTGATGTTGGTGCTGATGTTGGTGCTGATGTTGGTGCTGTTGTTTGTGCTGATGTTGGTGCTGCTGAGAGCCCCCTGGAACCCCGGATCCTTGGCCTGAAGTGCTGCCTGGCCCTGCTCTTTGCTCTGCAATCCTTGCCCCAAGCTATCACTTGGGCCCTTTTCATCCCTTGTTCCAGATCACCGTTTCAATCTGTCTGGATTATTTTAAGAAAGAGCTCTGGTTCTTCTTCCCTGAGCATCTGCAGTCTCTCCTGACTTTACATCACCTGTCAGTTTAACAAACCTACTCTCCATTCCATTACCCAGATTGATAATGAAAATATTGAACAGAGATGGACAGGAGCCAGCCCTGCAGAGCCTCACAGATTTTTCTGGGAATTCAAGATAAATGGGCTGTTCCATAAGAGCCCTCCCTCCTCTCTTCCCTCTGTTTTAAACCCCAGCACCACTTCCATCATTATCTGTCCTCCAGGCAGCTCCCACCTGGCACACACCCCTGACACACCGTCCCTCACCATTTCTACCACATTTCTGGGGCACCTAAACCTCCCCAAACCCCTAAAAATACCTCAAATCCCTGTGGATGGGGAGCTGTGCCCTTGCTGAGAGATGGTGGCACCTCTGGCCTTTCCCTGCCAAGGAACCAGCACCCTGCCCGGTGAAAGGCACAAATAAGCTTTGGCTTTGGAACAAAAATTGTTGCTTTTTTTCCCTCCATTTAGCTTCCTGATCACAGCTAGCCAAGCTTGAAAATGCTCTCGTGCATTATGCAATAATCCACCGAGAGCAGGGGATTTTTGTGCATAAACTCTGTGCTCTGATGAAAAGCGTCTCCCCCCCTCTGCCAAGGGGCAAAAAAAAAAACCCCAACCCACACAAAACAAACAAAACCTCCGTCCTCCAAGAGACTTTTGCCAGTTCTTTGTTCCATTTGAGTCATGCATCTGCCGACAATACTTCTGACAAAGGCAGAGCAGAAAAAGCTCAATTTGCTAAGAGCTGGGCTGTGTTCACCTCTGCAAAAGCCATACACTGATTTGCCCCAAATTCCACTTTAAAAAAACCAAACTAATAAAGACTGCTTCTCCAATTGAGGGGCTGGGTTTGTTTTTTTTTTTTTTTTTTNTTTTTTTTTTTTTTTTTTGAAGGAAAAAAAAAGCCATTATTTAGTTATTAGAGTGGAGAAACATCTCTCTGTCTCTACAAGACACAGAGCACTAAAATATTCTAAAATTAATAAACTGCTTTACTTGGTGCACTTTAAAATTAGATTTCCTTTTTTACAGAGAACCTGTACGCAAAGTTGGGGCCTGATGCAAATTGAAAGAGTAATAAACACTTCAAAAACACGTTTATAATAGAAATGCTAACAAATCCTTAACTCTAATGATAATGGCTTGCTAGGCAGCTCTATAACGTTAAATTAATCCTTAACATGTCTTAATTTTTTTTCCACTGGGTCATTTAATAATGTGATAACTCATTTCTTTCCTCTGCCTTCATCTCTCATATTGCCATGGAGACAATTGTGAATCAGATATAAATAAAAATACTCTAACACTGTGGCACCACATGTTCTTTTGATCCGTTGCCAACACGATTTTAAAATTACAGGAATTTACAGGAGCTCGATAATTAACAATTCATTTGCTAAGAAATCACTTCTTTTTAGCCAGTTTCCTGGCGATTTGCTAACTCAGGAATGCTCACAAACGCGAGCAAGAAATTAAAAGTTTCTGCATTTCCTTTCAAACATCTACCTTGCATTTCAATCAGCAGCTCAGAGGAAAACAATCACTGCAGAGCCCGGAAGACAACACTGCATTTCCTTCTGTGGTCGGTGTGATTCCTAACGGGAATCGTTTCGAAGGTAATTGTTAATTGTTGGAGCTCAGAATTTTACTCACAAGGAAAAAGCAGCAGTATGCAGTGAACGAGTTCATTGCTGGCCTCTATTATCTGAAGTGTCAAAACGAGGCCACGGGTCCCTGCTTCTGCATTCCTTTGTTAAGTACATACAGCGGTAGAAAGATTAAGATTAATTATGCATTAATGATCTTGACACCCCCTAATTGCTACCCGCTGATAGAGGCCACAGTCCCCGATATTATCCATGTTCTCTGGAATTCTGATGCAGAACTCTCTGACACAGCACTGCCATGGATTTCACAGGGGCAGGGCTGGGGCCAGCAGCTCCTGGAGCTGAGGCTGCTGAATTCCATCCCTGGGAGCCCGAGTTCCATCCCTGCAGCCCTGGTTTGTGCCTGAGGTGTTTTGGTTTTCTGAAATTCTTTTCCCAGGGAATTTTCTGCAAACAGGAGAAATGTTTTTGTAGCTGTACCTTTGTGATTCATTCCTTTCCCCAGGAGTGACTTCTTCTTGCTGTCCCTCTGCCCTGACCAGTGTGAGTGAAGAGGTTTGTCTTTGTGTCACCAACCCAACTGGTCTGTGTGGAATAGTATAAAAGGGAGACACAGCCCAAAAATCAAGGAGTCATTTTCAGCCTTCTGAATCTCAGAGTCTGTGTCATTGTGGCGTGAAACAGCCTCACATCCCTGCTGAGTTCCAGCCCTGCTGGGAGTGGCCTCCAGCCCTCACACACCTGGTCACTGTCCCCCTGTGTCACCCTGTCACCTCCAGCCCTCACACACCTGGTCACTGTCCCCCTGTGTCACCCTGTCACCTCCAGCCCTCACACACCTGGTCACTGCCACCCTGTGTCACCTGGAACAGCGTGAGGACAGTCCTGCTGCTTTGCAAACAGGGACTTGAGCTTCTCAAAGAACTCAGGTGTGTGCCCAAACCTCTGACGTCAGGGAAGAACTCACAGTGTCAGGTTTTACAAAGGCTTTGATGCAGCTGCGCTGTTTTTATTTGCAGTTACACAAACCCCTCAGTTCATCAGCATTATTGCACCATTTACCTGGGGCTCTGTCCAGCCTCACCAGGTACTCCCAGCCCAGCATTTCCCCAGAGGAAACGTGTTTGTCTGCACAGCATTTTCCATCCTCTGCTGCCTTAGAAGCAGAAGGGCCAGCACGGGCTGACCAAGTTATTAATCACTGCCATGTCTCTTCCACTAAAATGTATCAGCTACAACTCTACAAATACCTCTGTGCATCACAGGGAAACCTCACGTACACAAGGTCTTGTAAAAAAGCCCCCAGCTCCAATAACTGTTTTGTCCAAAAGGATTCAAAGTGATTTAAGAGCTCAAGCCTGACTCTCAAGAGCAACATAAGCACCTAAAGAGTTTAAATAATAGTGAGGACTCAGTGGCTCAGGGCTTGCCTTCCCAATATAATTCCTGCTCTAACAGCTAATTATGATTAGTGATACACTTGATACCAGCCCTGTTCTTTTGGAGACTTGCAATGAGCTGCTTCTAGAGCAGGCTGGGGGAGAAAAAGAAAGAAAAAGAGGGACTAAAAAAAAAAGGAAAGAGAGGAAAAAAAAGGTCACTCCTCCTCATGACAGCTGCTGAGAGCTGGTCCATGGGGAAATAGCACATGTTGACCAGCCCCACCAGCTGTCTGCAGCCCGAGAGCTCCAACAGCAGCTGCTCCAGCTCCAGCTCTGCCCTCTGCTCCTCTGCCCTGCCTCACAGGTGGGCACCTCCAGCAGCCCGTGCTCCCAGAAATGGGATAGCACAGCACCTGGGGCAGCCACCCTTTCCTGTCAGCACCTACAGGGCAAAGGCGAAGGAACCCTGCTTCCAATCCAAACACAAAATAAGTGCAAGAGATAATAATTGGATAAAACCCAGTAGGGAACTTATGGGTGGCAACCAGCATGGAAATATAAACACTGAGCACTGATTTTGCATGAGGTGAATTCAGTGTTTCGTGCCTCCCTGACACTAGATCTCGGTGTTTTATCAAGCAAAGCCAGCTGGTTTATTAGTGAGGGACAAAAATAACCCAAAATGCAGGAGAACTGCCTGGTGTTCAGTTCTGCACAGTGGATCACCACCCCCAGCCCCACCACCACAGGGACACACAGACCCGCTGCACGTGGACACACCACCCTCAGCTTCCTGGGAAAGGGCAAACAGCCCTGGGAGGGGCAGAAAAAATGAAACTCAACTGAGAAGGCAAAAAGCAAGGACAGAGGGGGCTCTTCTTCACTTTTTGCACAGTTTGACCTAAATTACATGCTCACTCTCAGCAGCCAGGAGTGGATCTGGGGGAAAATAAGTTACCACAGGGCTTTAGCCTCCTGCATGGCTCTGCTGCAGAAAAGCTGCACGACTTCCATATCTCTTAATGGGCAGCTTTTGCCCACTGCCTATGTCCAATTTCTCCCTTTGATCTGGCCCAGTAGTCCAAAAATAAAGTCAAATATAAACATCGACATCCACACCGCAGTGTCAAGGCAGGAGGGAATTTTTAGTTGAGGGAGAGGGCTTAATGCACAAAATAACTTTGACATTTTGTTGTACTCGCTGAAAAACTCTTCAACACCTACAGCCTGGCTAAGACATTTGAAAACACAGATGATCTTCCAATCAATACCCAGCCTGTCCTTGGGAGGAAAGCAAGGCAAACCAGTGCCACGTTATGGATCAACTACCCCAGTGAGACAAATCAATAATTCATGATTTTTCCAAAGGCCAAGGCTGTACCACCACCTTCTTCCTCCTCACTGGTGCACAGGACTCTCAATTAGCCTGGAAATATTTTCACACCAAAATGAACCAGTTTGGTGACCTGACTCAACCTTGGTGTTTGCTGTGAAACTTCACAGTTAACCCCAGGTTCAGCAGCAGGGACTCAGAATAAAGGCACCTGCCTGAGGAAGCCCCCAGTGATGGGCAAGGCTGGCACTGCTTGGTCTGAAATCCCATCAGCTCCAGCTGTTGAGCGTGGAAAAGAGAAAACCCAATGGAAAAATGTACCCAAGGGCTTTGGGGAGACACAAGAAGGAAGAAACCTCAGAGATGGGAGGGCTGGAGTAAAAACTAAGCCAATTGGGAAGACAGGTGTGCACAGAAGTTTTCCACATCCAAACCACCTCTTCTCCCATTATTCCTCGTTCCTACAGTTTGCTTTGAAAACAGTTGCACAAATTCAGGTTCTAAGTGGGGAGCAGCCATGCCCAGATGCAACTCCAGGAAAGAAGAGAGAAATTATGAGCTATTCCCCTCCCAGGGCCCCTGTCTCACCACAGGGAAACCCATGGGACAGCAGGGCCAGCTCAGGGATGGAGCTGACACGGATCCTGAGGCAAACAGAGCACAGGGCTCACCTGGGCAGGGAAGCTCCCACTGTGAGGCTGGTTAAACAAGGTTTAACAAAACAATTTTGAGGGAGGACTGGTGGCATCTCCTGGCCCTGCTACTGCCAGCAGTGCCTGTGTGGAGCCCGTGTGTCATTACAATTCAGGACGCTCATGTAAGGACATGTAGAACTCTGATTTCTTCAGAGGGCTCAGAGCAAAGCTCATTGGGAGGCAGATTCTTTATCCAGTGTTTGGGTACAATGGATAGGGTTGGTCCTTTAGGGCACCACCTTCTTGTAAACATCTCTACCAGTGAACAAGGTGGAAAAACACCAGGTGTCAGGAGGAGGAGATCTACAGGGATTGTTTTGGGTTCCTCCTTATGATTTCTCAGGCCAGACTGAGAGAGTTCTGTCCTTGGCTTTCCCACAAGCTTCAAGGCACTGCCTGGAGCTTAAAAATCCCTGTTCTGACCACTGCCAGTCCCCACAGCCTGTGCAGCACGGGAAGGCAGCCGGCTGGTGGTGGCCCGGCCAGCTGGAGGGCCCTGGGCCAGGCAGCAGCACAGAAGGCAGCCAGAGCCATCAGCTGCAGGAGTCACCTCGCTCTGGCTCGGAGGCAGCCAGGCAGGACTCGCTTTGCAGCCTAACTTTCCAAATATTATCTCTGCTTTTTACAGCTGGAGAATTGAGACACGCAGAGAGGAAGCGCCCGCTGAAATTCAAAGCCCAGCCGCCGTGCAGAACTTAGCACACCTCCCTTGATCACAGCCTAACAACGTAAAACACCAGAGGATCTCCTGCTCTGCTCTGTCCAAACGCCTCAGTAGCCATTAAACATTCGACGGGGAGCAGCAAAGCCTGCACACCAATTAAATCGTGTTTCAGTAAAACGCCCTCCCCGCGACTGATGCTCTGCGAATATCCCGTGTGCTCCTTCTGTGGGGCTCTGCTTTTCATCAGCTGCTGGAGCACGGGGTTTAGAACACACCAGTTCTCACTCTTGTTAGGATTCTGCTGCCTGTGCTCCCTCACAAGGGCTCCCCATATTTATTAGCAGTTTGATAACAGAGTGAAGCACTTGTGAAACCAGCCCCGAGCTCCGCTCGCTGAACTGTGAATTAACTGTAAATATAATTAGAGCTGTACCTCACACTCGGGACTGAGAGGAACAGGAGGTCTGCCCCAGAGCTGTTACTACAGCAGTCCAGGGCTGATAAAAATAGCAAACCCCAACTAAAAGAGCAGAATTAATTACATCAACTGTTAAAACAAGCCACGCAGAGTGCTTGTGCCTCTACTTCGAAATTAAGAGGAAATTCCTTCCTGCACGGTTTGGGGAAGGAGCAATGATTTGAGCAGCCACAGCCCCTTCCCAGTGCACGATGGATTTCCAAGAGGTCCGACTCCATAAAGCTCTGCTCAGTCACGGAGAAAAATTAAACCAAAATTTTCGTAGACAGACAACCAAGCGGGTTTTCAAAAGGGCCCGTCTGCACCCTTCTAGAAAAATCCAGCCTTCTGGTAAGATGATGAACACAGCCACAGCGAGCACCCTCAGGCAGCTCCTCCCCAGCAAGGGGACCACTGCTCTCCTAAGACAGGCAATAAAAGATCAGCAGGGCTGCAGAGGAAGGGCAAAGAGAGGCGTGAGCTTTGACAGCTGAAAAACCAAGATATTTTCAGGAAATGATGTACTGTTGACCCTGTTGGACTGGGGGAGCCTCAGCAGGCAGGAGGGAAGGTGGAAACAGGGCAGCAAGGACCAGAGGGAGCAGAATCAGCTCAGTCTGAGTGCGACAAGTAACAGATGGAGTGATCCCAAAAGGGGATGGATGCGTTCAGGAAAACTGCAGCAACGGCCCAAGATACAGTTTGGAAGACAATCCAAAGGTTTTCCCTCAGAGCACAGGAACAGGCCCCAGGGAAGGGATGAATCTCAGTCCCAGGGGAGGAGGCTTTGCCACTCAGCTCAGCAAAACCACTGCACGTGTGGGCGACTGTCCTGCTCCAAGCAGGAGGATGGAAACCTCCAGAACATCCTCCCAAATGGCATTTCTGCCCTGCCATGTTCTTTTCCCTTAAAAGTTCAGGGGTGTGGCTCAAACTCTTTTCCTGATATGGAAACACCTTGTGGGGTGTGGGGGTGCACTGTGACAGAGTCCCTTCCCTCTCCTGCCCGGGATGGGGGCTCCAAACCCCCCTCACCAAAAGGATGAGCCATGGCCCAGCTGCCTCCTCCAGCCCCCGTCCCATGGCAGAGCCATTTCCCAGCCCCGAGCTGCAGCAGCAGTGGGGAATATCTCTGGGTAATGCAAATAAAACCAGGACACTGCCCCCATCACCACATTCCTGACCCAAATCTGTGCCAGCACGGGCAGCGAGGCCGTAAATCCAAAAAGCCTTGTAACATAATGTCTCCTTGTGGTGCCTTCTTCCATAAACAAGAAAGATTTATGTGTTCCCGGGGCTATTAACGAGAGCCATTTGTCTTTATTCCTGCATGTAACTAATGGAGACAGCAGCAACATTGATGAGCCACGTGGGATTAATTAATAAAGCCGTTTTCAAGGGGGTATCTGTGGGAACTTGGTTTCTCTCTTGCTAAAAGAAACATCAAAGCGTTTTTTCAAAGCATGGGATGAAATTTCATTTAAGAGACCAATGGCCCATGTGAGTGCAGTCATTGCCCAGCCTAGCAAAAAATTATCAGTGTCCAAAAGGTTGATGACTTTCTCAAGTTTTCCTTAATTATTGCGTTTTACAGTTATTAAAGCAGCACAGCAAGTCAATTCCAACAAGGCCACAAAAGGTAAAAAAAAAAGAAAAAAAAAACCCCAAAAGCCAGAGGGTCCATATGGTCTTGAATTGCTGATGGCCAGAACCAAGGTCGTTCTTTTAAATGCCCATTTCAAACCAGTCAGGATGAACCTGCAATTCTGGAATCTCCTCTTCCCCAGGAGAATCACACAAATCAGAATTTAAAGAAAGAAAAGCTAAAACCCCTCATGGCTCCACAAAAAAAATCAAAGGTTGAGCACGGCTTAGTCTCCTGTAGTCTGATATTTCACATGGATTCATCCTCCTGTTGAGTGACCACGTTGGGACAGGGAATAACCAAACGAGGGGTGGAAGGACAGGACTGACCGGAAATATTGGAGACAGTTTAAACTTTGTAAATATGAGCCTTCACCAAGACGACACAAACAGAAATGAGTCATTAACTTAATTTATTTTATGAAAAAGTTGAATAAAGGTTAATAGGAAATTACTCATCTTTCCTTAGGTTTTTCTCTTATCCAACCTACGTAATTTAATTAAAAACGTGCTGCAGAGTTCCAGAGGATGATTAAAAATAACCTCTCGTTTTCTATTAAATTCCTCAGGTTTGTACAGGAATTCCTATAGAATCTTATTAAATTTCTGTTTACCTCTGCTGCATTTAATATTTCTATTCTACACATCTTTTCCTTAAGTCCAAAGGGATTTCGTGATGGTGGTGGCTTATTAAATAAATATTCTTTCCCATGGCTGGCAGTCCAAACCTCAGGTCAGTGCTGAACACCAGTGTAAAAACCTCTTTAAAAAAGCAACATTAGCAGCTTTGCTTTTCCAAATGGAACACAGGAAGAGTTGAAAAGAACTTTTCTACCTATCACTGCTGCAACTCTGCAGAAGAAGACCCATGGCAACTCAGCCACTCTGCATGAAAGCCAGAAATGGTTTTCTGTTCCTGTGGAGCTACAGCACAGAGCTCTGCAGTGTTTATTAAAAATAGGTTATTAGTTTTAGACTAATAAGCTTTAGACTATTAAAGGCTAGATTGCTTTACAACAGGTAGGATATACTCAACAAAAGCAAAAACAGTCCAGAGCTTGCAGGCATTCTAAACCTACTGAAAATGGTAGAACAGCTCTGGTTTCCTTACTCAAGCACATCCCTCTTGCTGCCAGTCTCCTTGGAAATTTGATCCAGCTAAATTCACTCAGCTGTTCCCATGACCAGTCCATCCAGACTAAATCCAGACAAGTCAGAGGCCCGGAGAGGTTTGTACAAATTCCACAGATCTGTTCCAATTTTTGGGCAAATGAACAGCAAACCTCACACCCTGCTGCACATCCAGTGGTGCAACAGTGAGGAACTGGCTTGGGGGCTGGAAGACCCAACTTTGGTATCAACAGACTCGTGTCTGTTGACTCTGGTCAAATATTAAAAATTTGGTTTCACCAAAAAAAGAAAAAAAAAGATCATAACAGGGCTCAGGTGCTTAAATATATTATTGGAGCTTAGTTTTTTCCATGCTGCTGCTTCCCTCCCATGCGAGCACATCTGAACTTCCCAGGGCAGATGAGAGGTTAAAAAATCACCTGTGAGCAGCCAGGAACAAATTTTCACACGGGGTGGGAGGCAGCCCAGGCACATGGCACATCCTCACCACCAAGGCTTCAAAAAGAGCCCCCCCAGCAGCAGTGCCAAGGCCTTTGCTGCACAGGTGGATGTCTGGGGTGAATGTGGCTTTTTGAAACTGGCTGCACAACAGGAAAAGGTTCTTTAACATCATGCAGCCAAATCTAAGGGGAACAATTACTAGGAGATAAAAAGAACAGAGAGAGGGGGGGAAAAAAGGAAAAGAGGCAGATTTACAGTTTCTACATTTCATTAGGAAAGCCTGTGGATTTGACAGTCACCTTGAGCAGCGTTCAGGAGGGAAGGGAGGAGCCAGTGAACATCCCGAGGCTGGAACAGCTCTGCCCTCAGGTAACTGCGCTGCCATTAAAGACCAAATCTAATAAGAACTTGTTCTGCCTCGAAAGCCAGACAAACCTCCAATAATCAATTGAACTGAGGTAAGACTGCAGCTGATTCCACAGACCGCTCAAGCCCAGCCCCTGGTCAGTTTTCCGGGATCAATATTCATCAATGCAGAGCGGCCAGGCACATATCCATCATCCCAAAGCTTGGCAGCAAACACCAGGGCTCTGGGCACACAGCAGGAACCATCCCTCATTCCTCATTGCAAAGCCAAGCCCAGGTTTGACCCACTTTGTTCCCCAGGAATGGTGGAGGAGGAGGACTCAGGAGAAACCTTTTTGTTTGGAAGGAACGTCAAATTGCCTGTAAGACCCCGAGTGAGAATCCCAGCCACAATCAGTATGCAAAGGGCTTCCAGCAGGTGTCTAACTGCCACGGACCCAGCTCCCTCACGGCTTTATCGCCACTGAGCCTTGCCCAGCTTTCCATCCTAACACGAGATTTTCTCTTCTGAATAGAACGGAATAATTCCTAATTTGAATTCCGCTGCACAGCAGAAACAGCCTGTAAAACCTTAAAAAGAAGCCAGTTCCCTCTAGCAGAATAGAAGATATATTAGGCTTCAGGACTGTATAGAGCAGAACATAAAATTAAAATAACAGACATCATAGAGTTTGATAGCATCTCCCAGTCTCAAAGATCTCAAAATACATTACTAAGTGCAACAGCCATTGCTCTGCTAGACAACTGCACATCTCCAAAGCGAATCACAAATTCAAGAGAGGAGTTGAAAAGTCTTTATGTAAATGGAAAGTGCTTTGTTGATCCACAAAACGCTACCAAGCACTGGGAGGGAGCCCAGCAGCACAACACAAAGGTCGTAACATTCACCACAGGTGTGCCTGTTACTCCAGCTATGTTTGGACAGCAAAAAAGTAAATTAGCATTCGCTCTCTCACCAGCAGAGAAAGATCATCCCATAAATGTATTTTCATCAGCTTTATGTAATTCAGAATCTTCGCTTTCTTTGTTCTCCCCAGTACTCAGTGCCTAAAGAACAGATTCTGTGGTTAAAAATTGGTATTGCTGTAAAGCAATGTAATAATAATATCCTTCTTCAAGGCAACTCCCACAGGCTCCTCACTAAATAGTTTAATCGAAAATCATAGTTAACAGTTGACTCAGTGTTTTTTATTAGTGGCTACTTTTTCCTGTCTTTTTTTTTTTAAGTTTTAGTTTTTACAGAGATAAAAAGAAACAAGCACAATCTGTTCCAAAAAGTTTCAGAAGTTCCCAGTTCAGTGTTGTTGATTCAAAGAAGTCCAATAGACTTTTTTTTTTTTAACTCTTATTTCCTTTTTCATTATGTGTCTTTTAAGAATAAGCTTGGTTTATCCTTTATCCTCTTTCTGCAGACACAGGAGAGTCAGATCTATACTAAATATCCAACTTCCCCAAAGAGAAACTCATTCTAACAGATTTTATTTTTTTTTTTTTCAATTCAAAACCCAGAATTCAATTTTTAGGTCCCTCAAATACGTTCCGATGCTGATAAACAGGAGCATAATCCAAGCAAAAGAAGTGTCTCGAATCCTCAGAGCTGAAGTCCAATTTCTGTGCAAATTCTGAATGTTGCCCTCCAGTTCCGAGGAGTTACACGTTGCACAAGCAGATAGTGAAGGCACTGACCTGATTTTTTTATGCCAAGTATATAAAGTGCCATAAAATACTGCAGAGGAAAGCTCAAAATTCCAGCACCTTCATAATCAATGGAAAAAAACCACAAGACTCTCCCGAGCCACCAAGCAGGTCTCCAAGCTCTGACATTTTCATTATGGAAGCTGGTTTTCCGAGTCATTAATTTGTCAGCATTTCCTACAGGATTTCATAACTCCACAAGAGCAGCGAACTGAAGCATCTTGAAAATGAAATGCCCAAAGATTTCCCATCCATTGCCGCCCACGGGAAACAGCTGGGTGCCACCTAAACATCCCCTCAGGCCCCTGCAGGAAATAACTCCCCCAAACCCCAAAATCTGGGCACGTTCTGCCTCCCCACTCGGCTCCAAGCAGCCTCTCGTTTCCCACAATGGGAGCAAAAAGATACCAGCCTGAAAAATTCTGGTTGAATTTAGAGAAACTGAGGATTTGAACGTCCGTGAAGACATTGGAAGGATCCTGTGGTAGCAAAGCAAAGAAGATCAGAGTCCTGCAGGACTGAGCCTGAGTCCCAGAGCTGGAGAAGCTTTTGAAGATCTGGCCCTGACGCACTCATTCTCAGAATTCCAGCAGCTAAACTTTGCCATATTTGAGTGCAGGGGAAGAAGACTTCCCTGAGGAGAGCCTGAGCAGGCAGATTTATTATTTTCTCTGCTTCCCATAAAATTATCCACCAAAAAAATCCAGTTTCTTATATGATTTTTTTTTTATTTTTAAAGGAAGCTAACTCTTAAAGCTCTCAATATAGCCACTAATCCCCAACCCCAGCAAGATAAATCCAGTTTATCAAGCCCCCATCCCTCCCTTCAGGGCCTGGCTCCACACATTGATGTGAGGAAACACTTGTGCATTTTTTTTCTTTTTTTTTTTCTGAAACAAAGTATTAAAACCATGTGATGTGACAATTGAGAGCCTCTCTCAAAAGACTGTCCAAAAGCAGGAGAATACTTGGGATTTCCAAGTTGTCCGTTCCTTACACAACTTGCAGAGCGAAGACTTGAGCACGTATCACCCCAGAGAGGTTTTTCCCTTGACATAAAGGACGGAGGGAGAAAAATACAATTGTCACGTGCCACAACAGCTGCTGGTTGTCCACTGAAATCAAAGGGAAAATGCCATTTCTGCTCCTACACGACAACTGCTGCGCCCCGAAGCAGAACACAGCCCTCAGAGGTAATTTCAAACACCACCCTCGTGACAGCACAGGTCGGAAAATTACTTCCGAGGAGTTTACGGCCTCAAGAATACCAGAAGGGAAAAGGAAAAAAAAGAGATACACCTAATTTCACCTGCATGCGCCGCACGTGCTCTGATGCCCTGCACATTGGTCATATTAGTGTGTGCATGTTATTATCCAGGGATGCATCAGAAACTGCTGCCAAGGCAACAGGGATGGGGATAAACAGCAGCCAGGGGAAGCACACCACCAGGAAGACAATGCATTTCCTCAGGTTGTATTTTTGCTCCCCCCGCTTAAAGCCTCTTTGGTTATTAACATATCAGGTATTGGATTCGTATAGTTTGACAGCTTTTGTGGGGTTTTTTTTGAGAATTAAGATCGGTCTTTAATAGCTCTGCTGGAAGAGAAAAAAATCTCGTTAAGGGTTGAAGATGAAGTGCTCTGAGATTTCTCACGTGAGGGACTCTCCAGAGGAGACACATTTGTGTGAGTCAACAGCAGATGTCACTCCAAGAAAATAACGCTTTGAAATGTGACCTTTTCTCCACTCATTTTATTTAATGAGCAAACAGAACAGATCTTCAGCACTTCCTTTCAGAAAGGTGCATGGCAAGGCATGGGTTAAGCTGATTTCCAAACTTCACCAGGACAGGCAGAGAACTTTCCAATTCTGGCACAGATCTGGGGAGAATGGCAGCGCAGGGAAAACAGGAGGATTTATTTCCCTTTTTATGATAAGAAAACAATTCAGAAGCCTAGCAAGTCCTTAAAAAGAAGTCTCTAGTGGATGGATGCAAACAGAAATGAGCCCAGGCACCTCTGCTGCTGTTTTGCCCACCACATTTATATACCTGGCCCAGATCAGCAGAGGGAAAATTGAGCTCTTTCAGGGGGCCAGATGGGCTCTCAGTCTCAGGTGTTGACAGTTTTCATTCCTTAACTGTTTTACAAATGAATGTGGATGTTTGGGGACGAATTTCCATTTTTATTCAGTGCATGAGAACGGCCTTTCTGGATATAGCTGTCTCACAGAAGAAGCCACTGCTTGATCCAAAAAGAGGCCGAGGGCTGTAAAGATTTGGCAGGGGAGCCCTTGGGAAGGGCTGCTGCTCCCCCAGCCTCTCTTGCCTGCGTGCACTGAGTCAGATTCCCTGGCTTTCCTGGCAGCCCTTTTATTATTCTTATTATTATTACTACTACTACTATTACTATTCCCAAGACTGCACCAAAAGCTGATGCAGTAGGAGGGAGGCGAGCTGGGCTCTGCCGTGCCCTGCTCAACACTGACAGAATTACCCACGTCCCCAGTGCACTGGGGTGCCTTTGTGACTGGGAGTGATTCACGAGTCCAAAGGATGAATTTAAATTCCCAGGGTAGGCCATTGGGTTTGCAGACAGAAAAATAAAAAACAAAAAAAGGGAAAAACGTAAAAGTCTCGAAATGGGCACATTTGATCTAAATGTCTTGGAGAGACAGATATTGAACTCCACGGCACTATATTTAGACTCACTTTTCAAAGGATAAATGCACTTCAAATCTTTTCATTAGTTCCATTCCTCAGCAGTGGTTTGTTCTGCCAAGAGCAAACCCGTCGTGCTTCGGGGAGGAGTGTGGTGGCCACTCTCCCACAGCAGAGCTTGAGGGTCCCTTCCCCACCTGAGAAACATCCCCGTGAAGTCACGGCAGGGGAGGAAGAGATTCCCCTGCTCCAGGGCTGGGTGAGTGCAGCCCTGGTTCCGTGCCTGAGGTGTTTTGGTTTTCTGAAATTCTTCTCCGAGGGAATTTTCTGTAAACAGGAGAAATGTTTTTGTAGCTGTACCTTTGCTATTCATCCCTTTCCCCAGGAGGGACTTCTTGCTGTCCCTCTGCTCTGACCAGTGTGAGTGAAGAGGTTTGTCTTTGTGTCCCCAATCCAATTGGTCTGTGTGGAATAGTATAAAAGGGAGACACATCCCAAAAATCAAGGAGTCATTTCCAGCCTTCTGGAGTCACAGCCTGTGTCGCTGTGCTGTAAAACAGCATCAGGTGAGGGTACACATGGATGGAAATCCCAGCCCAGGGCTGCCCCTCTCCAGCCAGCAGCACCAGGGGTCCTGCTCCCCTGTGCACAGACACCAGGGTCAAAGCGGGACAAATTTCCTCTGGAGCAGCCCACTCCCTGCAGAGATTAAACACAGAACAAACCACCCTTTCAAGGATGACTAATTGTTAGACAAGATACATCCCACACGTGGCAGCTCCTCCTCAGCAGCATCAGCCCAAATTCAATATGCAAAGGGGAAGCAAAAAGGCACTGCCGGCCTTTTGGCTACCTGTGAAAAGCCACGGGGTGTGGACTCGATATTTTCTGAGCCTGAGAATTGCTGAGCTCTTCCCAAGGGAAACTTATCAACAGTTTTTCTTTTTCCCCAAACAACTTTGTGTAAACAATGTTCCTTTCCCATAACAACAGGTGTTGTTGCTGTTTCTGTTACTTATCCAACGGAGCCCTATGGACAACTAATGTGCCTTTTAGCACGTTATAAAAGGGCTGAAAGAATTGTAAATAAACCTTCTGATTTCTACTGCCCCCTGACTGGAGTCAAACATCTTCATTTCGTGTCCCACTGTGACAACGGGGCACTGACCCAGGGCTGGATCTTCACTGCAGAGCCGAGCCCAGCTGCCTCTGGAGTCCCCACAGCAAAACCCCTGAGCATCCACCTGGAGCCCCCGGGGACGTGGTGTGCAGGGTCACTGCTGGCACAGCAGCTCCTCGTGGGCCTGATATTTCTGGGTCTGAGAGATTTTTACCCTGCCAGCAGCTGATAACTTTTTCCCAAGGAAAAGTTTCTCAAGAAAGCTTCTCCTCAAAACAGTCTCAGCAAACAACTCTCCTTTCTCAGAACAATCTTTCTCCAGGTGGTGTTTTGCTGTTTCTCTGGTTTAACCCATGGCATCAGAGAGGTGTCGTTCCTGTTCACCAACCATGTTCAGTCTGTGTGGGAACACCTGATAAAAGGCAGTGAGAATTAGACAATAAAGGCTTTTTTCCGTGCTCTTTGCCCTCTGAAATATTTGGAGTCTTTCTTTTGTGTCCTACAGTGACAGCTCCTCTCTGCTGCTTTCACAGCACCAACGCAAAGCAGCACCCAGGGGTGGGGGTGGCTCATGGAGACCCTGCTGGGGCAGGGTCAGCACCCCTCAGCTCAGGAAGCCTGAAATTTTCAGCCTCCAGGGTTCTAACCTCACCACAGGTCACCACACCCCAAGGCCACACGGAGAAGTTGCCTCCCAGCACTTGGGTGTCACACCAGAGCTTCTGCTAGCGAAGTTTTGACCAAATTTCAGCCCAGAAAGTTGGTCAGCTGCAAGGAGGGAACCCAGTTTGAACAGGTTAGGCATCACCTGGAGGAGCAGACCTGCAGACTCTCCTCCAACAGCTGCAATAATGCATTTTAGAGCAGACGGCTCTAAGTCAGCTCAGATTTAAGAAGCTGCATTCTTCAAATGTCTCTGAAGAATACTAAAATGAAAACTCGGTCACACTGCGCTGTGACTGCTGTGCAGAACTATTAAAGAGAAGCTAACATTTGTTTTCAATTACCCAGTGTATATCTGAAAGACTAAAGTTGTCTCCAAAGTATCAGATAAATGCGTGTTTACTGTGCACTCGTGCATGGAGAATGAAAGCTATCTGACAATCATTTCCAAACACCAATATTTTACCAATATCATTATATCAACAGCTAACGGGTCTCCCTGGGCTTCACACCATGTTAAAAGGCAAAATTAGAAAACAGAGGTAGCTGAACGCTGCTCTTCAAGGCACAGAATAAATGCAAATGAAAAAGCTAGGATCTTACTCCCATTTGTTCAGATCATGTTGCCTTTTTTTTCCCAAACTCTCCTAAAAAAAATAAAAAAATAAAAAGACAGAAAGCTGGAAAGTTTGTGACAAATGCAGAACGACATCCATAAATTTATGAACTAACTAGACTGACATTCAGTGCAATGCAAAGTGCTTTCCAATCAATAGCCATGAGCATCAACTCCCTGCAAAGAGCAGCCCTGTGCCGCCTCCTCCCACCAGCAACAGGCGACGCCGTTTTCTCTTTAACCTCACGGCCCGTGGCACCGATGGGGCCGTGAGATCAGGGCGGTGACAATGGCAGTGTGATGGGGACAGCAGCGCTCCCGCGGGGATGCTGAGCGATTGTCCCTGCGTGCCCATCCCTGCGCTGCTCCCGCCCCCGGGGCAGAGGGATTCCCACAGCAATCCAAGGAGAAACAGGAATACTGGCATGCAGAATAAATAAGCCCTTTGCCTTTGCTGTGTGATTTAAGGAAATTTTACTGCCAGCTCTCCGGAGCACGGAATGGTGTTGGGTGACTTCAATTCAAAGCTTGCTGTGGCCAGAAAGAGCAGAAAAGCAGCCCGGGAATCAGAGGGTTTGGGTGTGGTTTGTCAAGGCTGGGAGTGTCCCACTTCAGGGACAGAAAGATGAGCAGCCACACAGCATCCTGAGGGAACAATTCTCCTTTACTTTATTTACAAATCTGACTTCATTCATACAGTTGTACAGAGGTCAAGAGACTGGCTACAGAGGTCACCACCTCTCAACCTGGCTGGTGGACATCACCATCAGTCATCTCTTCTCTCGGAGGAGAAGTATGCAAACATTCTGAAAACACACATTGTTTAGATGAAGCTGCGTGAGAAACGCAGCACAAAGACAGAAAACTCAAGGCAACACCTGGGCACAGCCCCACTCGTTGGTGACCAGTGATGGTTTTGCCCCTGTTTCTGCTGCAGGGGGTAAACTTCTCCCAGACACCAGAAAGGTTTGCTCAGGATTCACTCGAGGATGGATCAGCAGCAGCAGAGACTGGCTTGAGTCCCTGACAGCTGTGACAAAGGAGAAGCGTGGTGTTGGAGGGCTGCAGTGACAGCCAGGGCCCTGGAGCAGTGCCCTGGGGGGTGAGCAGTGCCCACACGGTGGGACAGCCTTGCTGCACAAACCTTTTCCACAGGGATGCTGCTGGTACTGGGATAAAGGGAGCTGTGTGACCTGCAGCTCTTGCCTCACACAGGAGACACTGAACGCCCGAGAAATAGCAAATGAACAGCTTGTTTAATATTTTGGTTGCTCCTCACGTGAAATCCCTCAATTGAAGATTTCATTCAGGTTTGTTAGACACGTATTAGGTGCTAAATTCCTGATGACAATTGCCAAAAGTGACCTGCAATGTTGTCATGTGAATGACATGAGCCTCCCATTTCTGTATTGCCTCCAAATAGGCCCAAACAAGGCCATGAGGAAAAAGGGAAAAAAAAAAAAACAAAACAGCTTCTCAATCCCCTTTTCAGCATCTGCTGCAAACAGGAGGTTTCTGCTGGGCAGCTTGCCCACTTTGCTCAGTTATCAGCACCTTCACTGCTCAGGACCCAGAGATCCCCAGTGGGGACAAAATAAATGATCAGCAGGGACAGGGTGGACTCAACATCTCTGTGGAACAGGCACGGGGGATGCCTCAGAGTCAATCGCTGAAAATCCCTCTGCATCAAACCCTGTCAGAGCAGTTAGACCATGAACTAATAACTGTCAATCTCCATTTGTTTGCAATGCTGCAAAGAAGGCTTTCATAATTCTCTTAGAGGTATAAAAGAGGCACTCTGATTTTGTTTTAAATGGGAGCGTGTGATAATGTTGGCTGCTGGTAAATCTCAAAGACAGTATTTACACAGCACCAGAAACTGTTGCAAAGATGGAAAAGAAATATCTTTGGGCTAAAAGACTTTGAAATCTACAACCCATATTCTGCAAACCTTGGTGCCTGTGCCTGAGCACACTGCAGGGGCTGTGCCTGTATCTTGATCACTCCAAGACGACCATGTTGTGTAAAGGAAGTTATAAAATTTTGAAAATCTATTATTCTTTTCCTTAAGGATTTCTATTTTTTTAAAATGTTGAGGAGGATATAGTACACCCAGAAACTACAATCTCCAGCTTGTCACAACAAAACACCTTAAAGCCCTTCCCTAAGAAGGAGAGAAGGCAGATATGCTAATTTATTGCAGAGCATCCTGTTCCTCCAGGTACCAGGAGGGAAACACCGTTCCCTGCATTTCATGCATCAAAACCTCCTGGAAAACAAATCAGGCTTGTGCCTATGTGGTCACTTTGTGTGGCTGCTGGAGGTGGATGGGCAGGGCTGGTGCTGCTCTATTACCAAAGCCTCCCACTCCAGGTGCCAGCAGATGTCCCATCCCTGTGGAAGGTTTCTGGCTGTCCTGCAGAGAGGGCAGTGACCAGCCCTGCTTGGCTGGGGGGCTGCACAGACCTGCCAAAGGAGGCAGTGACAGCAGCAGCCTCGCAACCTCACGGTGCATTTTGATGTGCCTTGATGAGCTGAGCAGAACTTGCCAGTCCTGTCCTGCAAAGCCATGAAGTGCTTCTTAAAACCCTGCTGAGTGTGGGCACATTAGCAATGGGGAAAGGAAGAGGAGGGAGAACACTAGAGGAGAAAAGCAATGCCCAGAGCAGGGGGAAGATTCAGCCCCAGATCACTTAACTGGGAAGAGAGGCCAGACAAGCAGCCGAGTCTATCAAGGCTTCGTGCCTCTGCTACACAGAGTGCACATAATCCAAAATAACTCAGGGCAGGCACATAGAACAAGGTTGAGTCGAGCAGGATGACCAGCTCAGCCCAGCACCTCCTGCCCTGGTCACACACTGCAGGATGACCCCCAGGCAGGGTTGGGTGGTGGTGCACAGGATTCAGGAGATAAAGGCTCATCTCTTCTCCTGGCTCTGGCAGAGACCACAGTTACTGCACATCTCTGCCAGTTCCCTCTGCCTGCAGAACAGGGATAACTGTGCTTAGCATCCTTCTCCTGCAGCTCGCAGAGTGCTTTTTAAAAACAAATAGGTGTGGAGAACTGCTGGTAGAAAGTACCATAAAAAAGCCCCTCTAGATAAAAATGTAAAATACAGCAAACTCACTAAAACAGGATGCAGCCTTTTAGCTACAGCAACCCTGTAGCTTCTTCTCCCCCTGAAGTTAAATTGAGGCAATTTTCATGAATAGGTTAAATTGGCATGAAAACTAAGAATGAAAAAGAGTTTGTTTCTGCTTTGGAGATCTTTCTCTCCTGGTCTCTTTAGTTTTCTTGCTCATATCCAGCATCTCCTTCACTTTCAACTGTGTTATCACACATCCATTCTATGTTTCCTCATTGAAAAGAAAAAAAACCCATCAGTAACAATTCAGCCTTCCTTTCAGGGTCACTTAAAGGACATTTCAGTTTCCCAACATGAGCAGCTGAGGACTCCAGATTATTCACCTGTTGCTCCTGCAGGTGCTGTTTTTATAAAATTAAGTGCCTGTCTAATGGAAATGTTTCCAAGAAGATGGAGAGACTGTGTACAGCACGGTAGAGAGTGCACCAAGTAAAATTACATCATCCTGAGGGGGAAAAAAAACAACCCAAGGAGGATCTGGAACCGCCTCCTTTCAAAGCAAGAATTCTGCTGGGCTGAAAATACCAACTGGCTGCTTTCCCAGGTGAAATGCCATTGCTTGAAAGAAAGAGTCAATTACTGCCTCAAGGAACCTCCCTGTTGAGGCAAAAAAAAAAAAAAAAAAAANGAAAAGAAAAAATAAAGAAAAGCTATTTCAGACAATGTGTTGAGCCCTCTCCGTGATTAGAAGAAGAGAAGGGAAAGCTGCCTGTGTGTCAAGGCAGCACACAGGAAGCACAGGGAGGCGCGGGCACGTTTTTCACCAGAGGGTGGCAAAGGGGAGACGCGTCCCCTGCTCGGGGCTGGTCCTGGTTGCTCCGCGTGGGATGTACTCGGCATTTCAGACAGAGAGCACCAAATACCTCCAGGGGAGCAGCGGGGACTCCCCTCGCCTCGGTCTCTCTGAGAATCTTGCCTTTTTCTGTTTTAACCTCCCTCCCTGTGAGGGCGTGGAGCCCCCTGGGAGGTGGGCAGCCCCCATGGTGGGGACATTTGAAGTCACAAAGGTCTCCCCGAGGGCTCGGGGACCTCCCAAGCTCTCACGGAGGCAGCTGGGCTGTTGCCATTCACTAACCCACACCGGGTCTTCTCCAAGGGTTTGGGGAACTGATGTTGTTGTGCACCACGACACAGACTTCGACTTCAGAAGGCTGAAAATGACTCCTTGATTTCTGGGATGTGTCTCCCTTTTATACTATTCCACACAGACCAGTTGGATTGGGGACACAAAGACAAACCTCTTCACTCACACTGGTCAGAGCAGAGGGACAGCAAGAAGAAGTCCCTCCTGGGGAAAGGAATGAATAACAAAGGTACAGCTACAAAAACATGTCTCTCATTTACAGAAAATTCTCTGGGGGAAAAAAAATTCAGAAAACCAAAACATCTTAAGCACAAACTAATCTGCAGTGAGCCTTCCCGTGCAGGCAGTGACCAAAATCCCAGTCAGGGGTGCAGGGGAGGGGTTCCCCTGCCCTTGAATCAATCCCAGCACATTCAGCCATGAGCCCATCAAAGGACTCTGGTGAAAATCTTAACTTCCATCCACCAACAACGCTCAGTTTTTGCTAAAGACATGAGAAAGGCCTATTTGATCTGAGAGAGAGGAAAAACCCTGTGTATATACACATGTGTGTCTGTACCGTGTGTGCCTGAGTGTATAGAATATACATATACATGCACACACTTCACAGCTTCCAGAGAGGATGACAGCATGTTTTCATAGAGTGCATCTGAAGAAAAGGCCTTGTGTCAGTGCTACAGCAGAGAAAATTTCATCTTGAAAATAGAGAATGAAGGGAGGAAAAAAATAAAAGAGGAAGAGAGAGAGAGAATGTTTTCCTTCTTATCGTGTCTGAGGAACTTAACTACAGTGGTGGGAAGATATAAAACCCCAGACAGCAGAGCACTGTTCTGGAGACCACGATATGCATAAAAAAAACCTCTTGCAAACCCTTGTTCAATGTTCCTACCCCCCCATAACCCTCCTGTCCGTACCTCCAGGGTGCAATCTTCAGGAGACAGAAAGATTTAATGTGCTCTGGTTAAAAGAATCCCCTGGATTCTCGCTGCAGAGACTGTGGTGACAGTGTGTTCCTCTGCTTTATTGTATTAATAAGCAGAGTCATTCAGCACTCAACATGATGTGGCTCTCTGACTTGCACGTGACTGTGTCCCCAAGCTGCAGCAATACACAGGCCTCCCCCCAACTCCTCCTTGCTAAAAAGGTTTGTTATTTCGAGGCAAAACAACCACAGCTGCTTACAAACAAGGCTGCACACACAGCAGGTTTTCTGTGTGCAGAGGCAGCAGCTGAATTCACCCCCAGTCACCTGCACTTCCCTCCCTGCTCCCTGCCAGGCTCCTTGGGATGCTGGTGGTGTCCCCCTCTGCCCCAAGCCCTCCGTCCCACTCCCATGTCCATCTCAGCCTGTGCACCCAAGGTGCACGTTGAACGTGTTTTCCACTGATTAGAGTCAAATAAGAGTAAAAAATAAGGTCATTAAAACAGTAAAAAAAAAAAAAAAAATCTCTAACCCATGAGAGCAAAGCTCCTCTTGCTGGCTTAAAAACACATGAACTTCCCCTGTAACCTCTAATCACTGCTCCCTGCCTTTATTTCCCTGCTGGCAGAGGCAAATTACATTTCTGCACTCCAGGAAGCACCACGTGTTTGGCTCTGAGGATGCCCCATGTGCAGCTCTGTTATCACCACCTTTTTCTGGGGTGTTTGGTTCAAGCACGAGCAGAAAGGAGACTCCACCACTGCTGCTGTTATTCACACGTACTCAATCTGTGAGGACCCCAGCTGATTTTCTGCTCCCCTTCCCATAAAGGTTTGCTATTTTCCCCCTAAGATGCAGCCTCAGGAACATGTTGTGTGGCAGAGGTTTTATACCCTGTAAATGATGGATATTGTTTATGTGCTGATTATGTCGAACCCAGCTGTTTACCTTCGCTAGGACTGCAATTATTTTAACAGTAATTGTAAAAATAAATTGGGGAGAGAAATAGAAGGAACTTTCTAGTTTGGTTTTTGAAACTAGAGCAGGGCCAAGAGTGACCTGACCTCAGACAAGTCACATCCAGCCACTTATTTTAAATATCAACTGAGCTCATCCAGGCATGGAAAACAGAGTGCTCTGTAGGGTTCTGGGCACAAACAGGTCCCAAAAGGTTCAGAACTCAGCTCAGTCACATCTTCCTCATCTATCACCACCTGCTTAAGCTGCCACAGCCCCCAGATCCTCCCAGCAGCCAACCAACCACATAACACTGACATCCAGCCTGCAGGGCACGGTCAAACTGCCCACCAGACGAGCACATTGACCTCTCTGGTCTTTCTGTTCTTTCCAACAGCTTCACTCTCCTCCACACAAAAGTGCCAGGATAGGCTAAATATTTTTGAAAGTACCCATTTTGTAACTGGAGCAACCATTTCCCAGCCCTGCCTGCAGTTCCCCTGCTTCTCCTCCTCTCCCTGGATCGCAGACAGATGCCAAGCCATGGAAGTTATACTTTCATTTACAGCATCTGGTTCCTTGGCAGACTCCTCGGGTAATTATGTCCATGGCTTTAAAGCTGTCTCTAGCTCTGCTTCATGGGTTTGCTGCTTTTGGCCTGTAGCAGCCTCTTCTCATCTCCCCTGTCCATCACATGGGCTGAATGCTGCTCTTAAAATACAGGAATTAGACCACCTGCATCTCCCTCGAAGCAGAGCACAGATAAAACAATACCCAGTGCAGTTCTTTAAACACAAGCGCTTGTTTTACTGGATGCTGCTCCTCTGCCTCTGGAGAAACCACAAATCCCTCCAGGACCCCCTGGCTCACACTTCTCCAAACCTGGGGAGTGTGTGGCCACAACCACAGCCACGATGGGAAAACCCACCGTGTGACCTTTTCCTTTGCTTTTGGCTTAAACCTTCTCAGAGTTCTCACCATGAGGAACAGAGGGACAGACACGCACTGGCTGCCAGACACACTGACACTGATGCCCTACGTTTTCTCTTTCATGTTTTTCAGGTTCTGTGCTGCCTAGGGATGCAGTTCTGAGCCTCCTATTAAGTGTTTGTCAGCTCTCTTCACAGAGCAGGGAGACAGAACAAATCCCTTTTCTGATGAAGACCAAGGACAACGTTACAAGTTTCAGGCCCAAAAGCACAAGCAACAGTGGACTGAAGAAGAAAAACAAGAAGGATGGGACTTTACAACCCAAAGTTGGAACTGGACAATTAAACCCCAAAATGCAAATGGACCAAAACTTATAAAAATGTGAGACCTCGTGGCCGTTTGTCCATTTTGTGACCATTTTGGGTCCACCTTGGGTGTAGCCCTGGCCAGGCTCTTGTCCTGCCCAAGGTGTATTCCTAAAGGCCTTTTAATAAATCTCTACTTTATTCTCCAGCTCTGTCCAGTCTCTGTTCCAGCTCAGCCTCCCCAAGGCACCAACAGGAGCGGTGCAGCCACAGCAGAGGCATCCAGCAGCTCTGCTCATTGCACAGGACTGAGCAAACGATGCTGGGCAGGTCAGAGGAGCGGGAGGGGAGCTGGATGCTCTCTCAGTCCTCATGCCCAGCATCCAAAGGCCCCATCTGGAGCAAACAGACTGAAAATGCTGCTCCCTCAGCAGAACGGGTGCAGCGGGGCTGGGCTCCCTCACTGCTTTGGCACAAACCTCCCTCTGTGCTGCAGAGGTGCCACAGCCCCGGCACAGGGCTCATGGAAACAAATCATCCCGGGCAGGGAGGGACCCTGGGCATAGTTATGCTTTCTGAAGGAACAAGCCCATAAAGAAAAAAAAACCAAAAAAACAAGAGATTTAAGCATTTAAATGCATTTCCATAACTGCTTGTGATGATTCCCAGACAGCAGCCTTCATTAAGCTGGAGCTGAGGCTGAGAGCACCAATTAGTAGGATTTAAGAACAACAACAAAAAAAAAGGAACTGCTGCAGTTATCCCCAAATAAAGAGTACAGGGCCAGCCTAATCTTTTATGCCTGGCTTTGCTGGAAAGGATGGGAGGTTAAAGCTCCAGGCAGGTGAAGTGCACAGTCCCTGGGGTGGGCAGCCAGCTTGGCTGCTCAGCACCATTTGGCTGCTGGGGAGATGGAAAATATGGCAGCTCATCCTCACATCCACTGCCATAAAAGCAAGGAAGGAAAGGAAGGAGAGAAATCCTGGCAGAGCACTGGTGGACACCTCGGTCTGTTCATCAAGGCCCAGGCAGCTGGAGGAGGAACACTGAGAACGGCCCAGCAGGTCCTGCAGCCACTCACACACACTGCAGGAGATGTTGGAGCTACTTTAAAACCACATGGCAAACTAAAGTTACACTTTTTTTTTTTCCCATTCGTTCTGTATTCTGTCGAATCCTTTATCTTTATGCTGTGCCAAACAGTTCTACCAGTGGACCTTGACAGCAAGACCCTGCCTGATCCCCACTGCCCAACTCCCGCCATGGGAACCGCTTTCCAAAGTGGTGGAGTTACTTCTCCAGGTTCCCTTCCCTCAGACTCCATCTGCAAAGCCTGCACACATCCACTTTGTCCAGTTTCCCCTCAGACTGGCAGCAAAGACACTCAATAGAGCAAAACACAAACCAACAGGAAAGATCAAATCCTCTTTTTAAAGGGTGAGTGTTATGGATTTTCTTTTTTTTTTTTCTGTAAGAGCCATGAGCAATTATTTTTGAGCACAGAGATCTTAACCATTCATTTATCCTGAGAATAAAAGTGGGAGAAGGGGAAATTGCTTTTTCAGTATTTGTCTCACTGCCAGTACTGAATCAAAGTCAGAGGACTGCCAAAAGATCTCTTTTGATCCAAATAACTACCATCCTCATAAACATTTCTACAGGGAGAAAACCCAAAACCCCAGTCTCATCTTTCCACCATGATTTTAAAGATAAATGTATTTAAAAAAAAAAGCCAAGACAAACTACAAAAAAACCTTCTTCCTCTATAAGCCTTTGCCATTCAAGCCAGGCACAAAAGCCTTTTAAAAGATGCTGTGGGGAGGAATCCAGAACTGGACCAGAAAAAGCCAAGCTTGAAGATTCCCACCATCAGCCCAACACTGCAGCAGCACCACTCGCAGTGAGTTAGAGAGATCAAAAAAAAATTAAAAAAAATATATACACACATAAAGATTTTACATCAGGGACCAATTTAGTTTCGCTGCTCCACAGAGCAACCATGCCTCAGGACCCAGAGCTAAATGGCTGGAGCTCACAGCTCACATAGCTGGAAGAGCAAAGAAAGCAGCAGAAGAGAACTTTAATGGCTTATGAAATTCAATTGAAATTGATGGTTGGGAAAGTGAAGCATTTAACACCCCACCAACAGCAGTGCAGCCGTGTGCACGGACACACAGGCAGGTACATGGACCACGAGAGGTGGGAGCTCCTTTTCCACTCACCCCCGTGTCCGTGACCCCCACGGTGCCCTCACACAGCAACTTAATATGTAAATATTTTAACTCCTCCAGACCTTTTTCCACTGGAAGCTTGAATAGAAAACCCATCCTTGGTGAAAATGGCAATGCATTGTTATGACCTGCACCGTTCGTGTGTCTGAAATATTAGAAACTGCTTTCTGCATTTCGACTTCAGCTGGAGCAGGAACTCAAAAACCTTCCCTGCTATTTGAGATGACTTTGAATAAACTGTTTGCAGCTGATGCACTTTTCCAGCACGGATCTTTTCTGTTATGAAGCCTGTCTCTGATGAACAATAGAAAAATATTGTTGACAGGGGTGTACTTTTCCATCAACTCAAAAATATCATTTTGCAGAATATTTTCACAGCTCAGCAGAAGGTGGAAAGAAAGACAATATTATGACTAGATAAGAAAGAAAGAAGACATTCGTTATAATTAGCTTGTAGTAGTTTTCTTGTTGGTTTTGGCTTGCTTGAGCAAGGCTCTTTACCAGTTAGAGCTCCAATCTGACTTACAAAGCCTTCAGGCAAAACTCATGGTTATCAAAGATTGACCTGAGTAAAAACAATCAGAATTTGGCCAGAACACTTTAAAGCAATGCTTATATCCACAAAACAACCAGAACCACCAGGGATTTAACATCGGGACTTCTGAGTGCTCCCGGTGCGAGGTCAGTCGGGTGCTTTGGGATGCATCACCCCCGGCTGAGAGGCAAGAAAGGAAAGTGCCCATCCTGTCATTATTGAGTGACTCGGGGTACAGGGACACTGCTGCCTTGCGGAAGGACTGAAACATCAGGAACCACCTCCCTGGAGCCTCCATGGTGCCCCTGGGGCAGGCAGGGACACGTTCATGTGTCATCTGGGCACTGAGCTCTGCACCTCTTGATTCACGGGGAGGCTTTGATGTGCAAATTAATCATTATCACCTTTACCTGAGCTAAGGTAAGCGTCCTATGTTGCTAATCACACAGTACAGGGGAGAGGAAATGGCCAATGAATTTAAACGCTTAACCTGATCGGGATGGCAAGTTGTGGTTTAATTACAAATTGTTGTGCAGCAGCAAAGCATCTGCTGCAATTCAGCGGCTCCGGTTCCACAGCAGAGTCCTGCTGTGCCTCACTCCTGTGCTCAGGTCCAGTTCTGCCCCCCAAAGCCAGAGGTGGCCGCAGCCCTGGCTGGGGACAGCAGGGACATCCTTCCGAGGGCGGTGGGGACGTGCCACCCACACCTGGCATGAGGCAGCACCCACCCTGAACATCTCTCTCCAGTAATGTCCTGCAAGAAGGGGCTGCTCGTGGACACCTTCAGGCTTGGCATGTTCAAACCCCCCCGTTTGCCACCTGCCCTTTGATCTGAATGAACATTTCCACACACAGAGGCAGGAATCAGGGCTCTTCCTCCAGCTCAGTGCTTCTCAATTCACACAAGCAAGAATCAAGAGGCATCTTTGGGGCCTGTTCCCTCCATGCCCTCACATGGTGGGGAGGAAAGGAAGAATAAAATGAGATTGCAATAAATAAATAAACACTCCCGACCTTTGTGGTGCTGGAGCAAGTTTTCACAACCAAATTAAAATCCCTGAATATCGTGGCTTTTAGTGGAGCTACAGCATGGCAATGCCCCTGCACAAGGCATCACCTTGGGAAGGTGCCACTGTGAGGTCAGGGATGGTGACCCTGCAGAAAAACACCCACTTGCCAATAACTCTGCTGCCAGTTAACCAGACAATTTCAGTGACGACATAAAACCTCTCAAATATATGGCAAAAAACGTGGTTATCTAAAAAATCAAAGACGGTCTATTGTTTCTTATATTATTTTAAGCTTGCTGCAGCCCCTACTTGTCAAAAAGAGAAGGGGAAAAGGCCCCACAGCCTCTGAGAACATTGATTTGCTTTGGATTTTGCCGGTTGCCCGCAGCAAAGCGAAAAACCTGCAGTATTTCTGGTTGGGTTTTTTTTGAACACCAGGGGGCTGATTACTGTGAAATGATCTTAGGCTTCTCCCACTAAGTGGACAGATGGATTGCTACTTTTGCAACTTCTTTTTGCAGCCTGGAATTCGGTTGCTGGCGGGAGGCTCCGTTCCAGCTCTCTCCCCAGCATCATTTCTCTCCTTGCACTTGTCATCTCACTTCCCAGCCTGGGGCTGGGCTGTGGAAAAGGCTCTCTGCGAGCTCAGGAACCTGCACACAACCCTCTGACAGAGCCCACCGTGTCCACACGGGCTCTGCCCCTCTCTGGTGCCCACCCTGGGGGACAGGGAATGGCACCAGCCCAGCAGAGCCCCCCCCACTCCCGGATTTTCATGCCGAGGAAGCTGCTGGTGCTGAGGCTGTGGAGACAAACACCACCAGTGCTAGACAGACCAAAATGAGGTCTCCAAAAACAAGCTGCGACCTAGAGGGTTCTGCGAGGTGAGAAAGCAACAAAAAGCGCTGCTAGGCAAAAGTAATCTCCTTAACTTTTTTTTTTGGAAAGACAAGTTTTACAAAGCGCAAACTGAGGCGCTGCCAGGCTCGGTCCCTCCTTCCCTGACAGGCACGGAGAGCCCGTCCAAAGCCACTCAGGAACGGAGCAAGGTGGGTCCCCGGCCAGCAGCCTTTGCATTCACAACCCACCCCTCCCACAGGAAAAACACAGCGGGAGAAAAAACCCCTCAGCCTGCAGGGGAGGGAACTGCTCATCCCCAAGGTGCTTTTTAGGAAGGATCTCCCCAGGGGACGCTGCCCGACCTCTTGGGCATCATCGCCCCACTGCAGCCCAGGGGCTGCAGCCCCTTTAAGATGAAGGCAAGGGACAAAAGGAGGAAACACTCGGTTTGATCCGAGGAAGTGAAAAAGCTCGGGAAAAGCAAAGTGCCAGCCCCAGGAATGACTAAGCACACAGCCAGGCAAGGCAGGGCTGGCTGAGGCAGCCACACAGCACACACTCCCAGCTCTGTGCCAGTTCTGAAGGCACGCTCTATGGAAAAGCCATTTCTGGGGAGAAAAATAAAGAAAAGCCAAACCTAAAAACAAGGACTCGATTCTTTAGCGAGCCACATGAACTGCCTGAGTGTGTTTATAAGCATCCCCATCCGTCTGTAGCTCCAGCTGATGCACAGATAGCAATATATGGGTCAATAATGGTTTATCTAAAGATGTGTGTCAGCCCATCTCTCCTCTGCTCTCTGACAAACCTTTTACAAGAGCCACTTACTTTAACCCTGAATTATCTGCCTCTGCTCATCTTCAGGGAGAACCAGCACGGCAGAGAAAGAAGCAGGCAATTCCCTGTGATCTGAAAGCTCACTTTCTAAATCAAATCAATTTTTCTAACGTGATTTGCCTCATCTAAATCACTGACCCGTGCATTTTCTCACTATCCTTTGACAAGAGCTGCACCAACTGAAGCAAAGCTAAAACACTTCAACCAGACCAATTCATAGAAGTCTTCAGAGGAATTCTTTCATCACTGTAATTAATTCTTTAAGTACCACAATGGGATGCTCTGAATTCAAACCCAGTCCAAGGAGTAATGATTATACTAATGGGAGAAGCTGCTCAGTAAATAAATGCAAGTGCCCTGCTGAAAGAGATGGCTTTCAATAGGAGACTGCCATTGAGGGAGATAACTCAGTTTTGGAGATAATAACTCAGATGATGAAGTCCCAGAGACTGGAGTCTGATACAACAATTCCCAGACTCTGCACACGTAAGGGATGAGGATTTGGACAGGCACACGTTGGAGCTCTCCCTGCCAGCAGGGCTTAGACTTGGGGCTGCTGCCCCAGGGCACCTCCTGGGGATGATGGAAAGGACAGACAGGGGCTTTGATGGTACCCACTTTTTTCTCTAAAGCCCTTTGAGATCTACAGGTGAAAGAATGATAAATGATTAATATTTGAAAAGAAAAAAAGTCTCATCTGCAATAAAATTGATGCTGTCTTCTGCTTGTTTCTCCTCTTTAACGGAGCTGAGCCTTTTTTGCACCAATATTCATGCTAATAACTTCCAGTGAGCTACCTCTAAGCAAAAGACCCAAAATGAGTAACTGCATTAAAAAAAAAAAAGAAAGAAAAGAAAAAAAGTGGAAGAAACCTCTGTATATTAATTCTCATAGCTGTCAGAGATGAGGATTTAATAATGTTAGTATCTAAGCTACTCCATTATTTCCAAACACCTTGGAGCAGAATGTCTTGGTGGGAGATGAATTAGATAATGCCCCTGTAACTGCCTTCTGAGTGTTTCCAGAGCACAATCTATGGCTCATCACCACGTGTGCTTCAAGTCCTTGCCCTCTCTTCTCCAAATAACCTCCAGCTGTAAATGTATTTACATGCTGAGTATTTACTTGCCAGACCCAGCTCCTTTTTTTTTTTTTTTTTTGAGCATTTCCCACTCACCGTTTAACCATTTGTCCCCGTTTAATTAGATCTGCCTGGCTTCAGCTTTGGCTGGGTGGGAGGGATGGAAAGTTGGGAACTCAGGTCATCCAACAACCTGAGTCAACCTGATGGGATGCAGCAAAGAAGGAAAACTGTGGGCGGGGTACAGGAGAGGTCTAATGGGCTGCGAAGATCTCTGCCAAGGGAAGCAGCACAAGTCATGCTCAGGAACAGGCTGTACCCAACCACCAGAGATGGGAAAGGCACTTCATTTGCCAGCTCTTCCAGCTCCAATTCCCATGATTTGGAGAGGCTGAGGCACGCTGGCCTTTGAGCTTGCCCTAAGAGAGCTCTGCTGCTTCCAGAAAGCTCTGACCATCCTCTCTGGGTGCCTCTCTTGCAACCTTCTTTAAAAGCCTGTTCCACTGTGTGCCTGCTGTGTCCTCTGTGCACCCAGGGGAAGACAATCAGACCTTGTGTGGTCAGTCCCTGCTGCCCCCCAGCTCTCTGGGTGCCCCTGAAAACCCCCAGTGGCATTTCAGCCTGCTGTGCCCCACGGGGTCAGAGGCACTGGGGGTGGGTGGCCCTGGTCTCTCACCACACCAGGTGCTCACCCTGGCCGGGGACTTGCCCCACGCAGACATCCAGACCAGCTCCTTCCAAAACTCAGCTTGGATTTCCTCCTTTTTCAACCAAAACTCTGGGTACCAAGACCAGTCAGCAGCTACCAACTCTTTGCTGAGTTTCTAATTACTGCTGGTTGCACAGAAACCTGCTCCATCTGCTCAAGGGTTCCCTTATAGGGCACAGGGGCTCTGCCTTTTGTTTTGGTGTGACTTTCACCCTTTTTTTGTTTGTTTCAAGAGCTGCAGCATCCATTAGACAGCCCTCCTCCTGCATTGTGGCCAAAGTCTTGCTGCTAAGCAAAAGCTGTGGCTAATTGAGAACAACTCCTAAACTGAGATATAAAGTGGCTGCATCTGTCATTCATGCAAACAGCAACAGCAGCTCAGCTGCTAAATAATGGAAAATGGTTCATTTTTCTCACTCAGGGAAGATCCCTTATTAAAGAAATGAATGTCTCCGGTGCTACAGAGCCATGCCCTGATCATTCCTGCACCTTAAAAAATCTAACATTGCCCATAAAATTCCTAAGTAACATAAACCCTGTTCCTTTCACTACTCTCCCAATCAGAAAAACTGGATTTAAATCACCTGCTGGCAGGTTTATTACAGGGCCCACAAGCAGATAAGGTCCTGTGCACCAGCCCTCTGCACTTAAAGGGAAATAAATCTCTGCCTTGCCATCTGTTTTTGAAATGTTTCCACACGAGCTAAACAAAAAAACCCCAATGTACGTGCACCTCTCATTTCGCCTTCTAAAGGGTTTTATTTGTGGGGTAATGAGGATGACATTTCTTCTCTCTCTAGCAGAAATGCTTTTCCTGCTCAGGTTGATTCCCCTCAGGGCTCCCTCGTCCCACAAACCAACTCTCCCAAGGTTGTGTGTGTGGGTAAATGGGCTCAGCACAGCTGCCTGGCCAGAGGCACCATCTCCCACACATCCCGTGGGCTGCCACCAGTGGAAACACCATTTCTGGAGCCTGCTGAGCCCCTTGGCTTGGCCACCAGGAGGATTTTGATCCCTGCTTCTCCATTTAGGCCCGACCTGAATTGCATCGGCAGAGTTTTCTCCGTATTTTCTCCGTCACCAATGCCAAGCTGGAGCTGCCCAGCGCGGGTGGTTTCACACCATCCCCTCCCCACAGCCACAGCCGCGGTCCTTGCACGGCCTTAAAGCAGATGGCAGCACCATCCCCGGGCAGGAGGACGCAGCCACAGAGCACCGAGCACCCTCTCCACGAGATTTAGCAGCTTTGTCACTAAAATCCCGTTTCCTGCCGCTGCAGGTCCCTTTCCCAGCGCAGGGGGAGCGGTGGGGCAGAGCAGCTCCCGAGGCCCAGCTGGCGCGGGCACGGTGAGCTGAGCAGAGCTGGTGGATGTGCAGTTTCCAATTAGTTCACTCAGCAGAGGGAAACCCCCTCCGTTCCTGGCTATCCCTCACCCCTCAGGGCAACCCCTGTGCTCCATCTCCGACTGCCACCATCACCAAGAGAAATCAGGGGAAAAAAAAAAAAACAAACCCACAGAGTTAAAATCAAATGCTACACTTCATTTTCTCTCCTTGCCTGAAGTTGCAAGAGACAAGATAGGACATAATCGCCACTTTTAAAATCATCTCCTATGACAGGCAAATTGATCAAGTGGAGAGGCTGGGCTGCTTTTGAACTTGAACAAACTGATTTTCCATGAAAGATGGTGTTTACATTGCCTCTCAATAGCCTGCTGGAATATGCATTCCTCCCGCCGTTTCATCACCAAAATTTGGGAGGAAAGAGTGTTTTTGGGGGAGAAAGAAAGAAGGAAAAGAGAGAAAAGGAATAAAAGTGCGCTTCAATCCGGAGCACATCATAAATTCATGAAGCTTTCTGAATGCTGTCAGAAACAAACATTTATGCAAACAAAGAAAAGCTCAAAGCGCGTTGCAAGAGAATTTTTGGGTAGCGCGGAAAAAACATTAATATTTACCTTGCAACTGAGACTGAAGCCGGTTGTGTGAGGTACTGCCCAGAGAGCAAAGCCCTTCCACAAGGAGCTCACCCACCCCACACACCCCAGCAGCCCTTGCTTTACCTCCCATCATCACAGAGGGCAGTGGGAACACCCAGGGAAAGCCAGACACGGAGCAATCCCCATCCCCTCCCCGTAAATCATCCCCAGGCACCTCTTTGCTCGTAATTTCTGCCTGCCCATCCTCACGTGGGAGCTGCTTCCTCTGAAATGCCAGCTGGGAAACTCCCGGCGGCGTGAAATCGAAGCATCTTCCACGACATCTAGAGCACCACATGGCAACTCACACTCCGCAGCCCCCGTGGCACTTAATGCCAGAGGATCTGACAGGCAGAGCTGGGGAAGCACCACGTGCCAGCACATCGCTGAGCCCCTGACAGGGCGAAGAGCTAAAGCTGTGCCAACAAACCAAGCCACTGCTCGGCATTAACCGGCATTTGTTACATTTAGGCAGGGAGGGAACGGGGAGTCGAGCTCAGCGGATTGAATTGGTTGAGCTGACAGTATTTGTTTCGGTGGGATGGGCTTCTCTTTCACTGGGAGGTTTGTTAAGGCCAGAAGAGCTTGGCTTTGCTTGCTCCAAGCAGGATGTAGGGGGCTGCCAGGTCTCCCTCACTCCTCTGGGGCAGGACAGGTCTGCAGCCCCTCCACGAGGCACAGGGCTGGGTGAGGCCACCTCTCCATCACAGCCAAGCCCGTCCTTCACACCAGCACCAACCACCGAGGGCAGCACGAGCAGCACGAGCTGCTACAACCCAACATCTGAGCAATGACACCCCTTCCTCCACTTTTCAGCCAAGGGGCCCTGCTGGGACACAGCCAGCGTGGGCCTGCTGAGCAGCCTGGCTGGAAAAACACGTTTCTGAGGAGCTGTGTGGGGTCAGCAGGGTGGAATCTCCATCCCACTGGGAAAACCCTTCACAGCCTAAAGCCCCGTGTAACCCCAACCCCTGTGCACCTCTGTGCTACACAGACTCTTCTCTCCAGGCACTTGGAAAGAAGGGAGTCCTTGCCCAGGGGCTGCTGCCTGGGCTCAAAGAGCAGCCAAATCCATGATGGCAAACCCAGCTCAGCAATTCAACAAATGGAGCCATCTCTGGCTCAGGAATGCATCCTTCATCCAAAACATCCTTCCAGAGGCACAAACCCTGTCCCAGTCTTGGCAACCCTCTGCTCTGACCTCCTGCAGCTGCTCCTGGGTTTGTACCTTCCTTGCCTCACTGAGCTGCTGCTTTGAACACAGAGATAATGGGACTGGGAGTGACTGTCATTCCCAGCAATAAAATTCAGCAAATCAATTGCACTTGATCAGTTTTTATATTTTAATGTGACTGTTCTGGTATTCAGACTGCAAGAGACTCGACCAGACAGAGTCAGGTGTCAGTGAACAGAGTTCTGTGACCAAGCCCCACAAACTGAAGAAAATAATCAAACCCCCATTTCAGGTACAGAAAGGAGGCTGCAGCACCAGTGACAGATTTTTGAGGTGAAAAATGCTGTGCAGGACAAGTGACACAGTTGCCTCCTGCATTCCCAGAGAGCCCAATGCCAACGGCAGCAGCAATGCATAAATCCAGAGTTGCTCCACTGACTTCAGAGCAGCTGGTCTGGATTTATGCTGATGGGGAGTAAAATCAGGGTATCTAAAATATTCTGCTCTAATGGATGCCGGAGCAAAAGGCACTAAAATAACTTCAGACTTCTCCCCCCAGCCCACTGTCCCCCACTTCACATCAATTCAAACAATCATTGCATAAAACGTGGAGATCTGCACAAATCTGGGGAAAATAACCTACATTTCAACAGTTTGTACGATCGTGTTCTGCAAATCTATTGTAGATAACACAGCTCTTTCATTCCTGTTCCTAAAGAGCCTCTGAATAAAAAGTGTCTCCATATTAGGCAGAGCGATACAGGGACACATAATAAAATAAGCATAATGTCTCTCCACCCACGCCCCCCTGGAGCCAGAGTGTAAAAGCGAGCGCGGGTCGCTCCTCAGGCGCAGCTGACAAGCGCATCCCGGCGGGGATGGAAGGATGGATGGATGGATGGAGGACACGCCCCGCTCCTGCTCTGCCCTGCCCCGCGTCCCCGCTCCGGGGCTGTGACACAGCACCGGGCAGCAAAACATACAAAAAAAAAATATATAAATATTCAGGTGAACTCCTCCAGCTCGCTCGCAGGATACCTATTCATGTAACCTCGGAGAGAAGAGACAGCTCGGCCGCCGCCAGCGAGGAAGGCGGCCAAATCCCTGCCTGGATGCCAGCAACAAACGGGGGCCCGCTGCCAGCCGGAGACATCCTCGAGCTCAGCGTGAGCGGCCCTCGGCTGCCAAACACACACACGCAACACCCTCCGCTCGCAGCCGCGCTCGCCAGCAGCCGGGCCGCCGGAGAGCCGGGGCAGGACAGTGATCTCTTAATTGGACCTTCGCGAAGCTATTTCGGGGACCCGCCTGACGGGAGAACAAACGCCACCCGCCTTTGGAGAGGCTGGAGAGAACTCAGCCTTGGTGCAGCATCGCCGGGCCCCGCAACGCAGCGTTGCCCAGAGCCGGCCCCGGCGAGGGGGAAGGGAGGGAGGGAGAAAAGGCAAATAAATAGAGAAAAAAAATGGCAAGAGCCCAAGGCGAGCGTCTGTATGAGCAGGGAGCTTTGCGGAGATGGCAGCACCGCGGCATGACTCATGCAGGTGTCTCTTCTCCCCGACTGCAACAATCCCAAACCGAGCTGCGGTTCGTTAACCCCTGTGTGATCCAGAGGAGAGAGAAAACCGGCTTGGATCTCTGAGCGAGCCGCAGGAAGAGCCGCGCAGCCCCGGAGGGACGCGTTCCCGGGCTCTGCCGCCTCTCGCCTCTCTCTGAAGAGCTTTCCCCTGCCCCCGAGCCCGCTGTGCACACGCAGGGACCGCTGCGGTCCCCGCCAGGGGTGGGACGGGGCAGGGGCAGCAGAAGGATGCTGCGGCCGGGAGAGGAGAGAGGCGCAGGCGGGGAACGCGTTGGTAATTCACAGCTCGAGCTGGGAGCGCACTGCGAGTTCCCGACGCGCACACTGTGCGGGGAGGGCTCGGAGCAGCGCAGAGCGATGGAGACGTCGGTAGGTTTGCAGCCACAAACTGTTTCAAAGTGGGTTTCCATATGTTTAAGCGCTGAGAGCTCTGGAAGAATTACACCCACAGCCCAATCTCACCATGGTAGCTACCCACACAGGAGAAGACGGGAGGGGGGAATATCAGGGGAAAGATTAGCATTAATATGTCAAAGCAATAAATGGAAAAGGTTTTTAAAAAATACAGGAACCTGCTCCTTTGCTGTGCCTAACCCCTCAATAAAATGAGCTGCCTAGGGCATCGCAGTGACCACGGAAAGCCACCTGACCCACAGGCCGCCCGTGCCCTGTGTCCTGTGCTCGGTGCCCCACAAGCTGCGCCCCATTTTCCATGTCCTGCACCCCAAACTCCACACCCCCTCCGGTCCCTGTGTCCTGCTCAAGAGGATTTCCAAGCGGCCCCGTGGCTGCACACAGCCCGGCCAAGGAGGGAGATGATGGGGGGCAGGGGCAAGCAGTGCTTTTTTGGGGTGAGCAGAGCAAGGACCCCCCGTGTCCATCTTCTGTGCGTCCCCAAGGCTGGTGCCGCCTTCCCAGCAAATTGTTCCAGCTCTTCCTGTAGAAACCTTTCCTAAAACACTTCCCTCACCACAACGCCTTCCCTGTGCCCTCCCCAAGAGCTGACCCCTCCCATGGATCACTCATTTTCCACCTAAAACCCTGGCACTGAGGCATATTCCTAAAACCCCCGTGAAGTTTCCCCAGCAGCCCGAGCTTCACGCTGCGGCCAAACGCGAGCACCGTCCCGAGAAGCAGTAAACCCTAAACCAATCCCCGAGCAACTTCAGCACCGATGCACCTTAATTAATTTGCTTTTAACAACCCCTGTTTATTGGGAACAGCATCTGCCAGGCAGCGCGCAGAGGAGAATGTCCCCAGAGCGAAGTCCTGCTAAAGACTTTCCCAGGGGCAGCGCTCTGGCAGCCCGGGGTGAGCCTTTCCCAGGAAAACACCCACACTTGGGACCCGAAACGCTGCTCCCAAGCCCAGCTGGAGGGGGGGAAATAATAATTTTAAAAAAAAAAGAAACAGAAAATAACAGAGGAAGAGCATCTCGCAGCCGCACTCCCTGGCCGGGCGCGCTGCCTCGCAGCTGGCCGAGAGGGAATCCCACCTGAGCCCAGCCGAGGGCCAGACCCCGCTCCCCCCAGCCCACCGGAACCCGTCCTTCTCGGAAATAACAGCAAGAAAGGTCGCGCAAGTGTTTTGTTACCGAAGGGATTTAACTCCTGCAAATCTTTCCCCCCACCCGCGCCCGTGGGGAGGCAGAAAGAGAGAGGAGCGCCGGGGAGGAACGGGGGTCGGCCGCCCCGTGGGAAGCCCCAAATCCCAATCCTGTCCATCCCCAGAGCTCCGGCAAGCCCAAACTTTCCTTTTTTCCCCACAAGTCGGCAGCGGCCGAAGCAGGCGGGCAGCAGGGGGCCGGGAGCCCGCGACACGCGTGGGGACAGGGGACACACGGGAGGGCTGCGGAGCCGGACCGGGACTTCTCGGGGCGCCCCAGAGCCCGAGCCCGGAGCGCGTTCCGCCCGCAGCGCTGCGCGGAGCGCCGGGGGCAGCCGCGGGAGGGAGGGCTGGGATGGAGGAAACGGCCCTAAATAACACCGGGGGAGGGCGGACAGGTATAAAATAAACGCAAACAGTTCAAAACGAACACAAAAATGGACCCAAAACCCAAACCAAACAAACGGAAAACCAACAGTGGCGGGGTCGCGGCGGCGGGACCGGGGTTACCTCGGCACAGGAGCAGCAGCGGCGCCAGGAGCAGCGCGGGGCCCCGGGAGAGCATCCTCTTTGTTCCATGCCCAGAAGTAGTCATGGTGCTGATTTATTTGGAGAGGGGCGGCTGAGCGGGGCGGGGGGGCCGGGGGTGTCGCGCCGGAGCCCGTAACCACTCCCCCCGCTCCCCGCCCGCTCCGCTCCGCTCCGCTCCGTCCGGCGGCGGGGCCGGCGCCCGCGGAGGAGGGGAGGGGAACGGGAACGGGAAGGGGAAAGGGAAGGGGGGGTGTCCCCGCTGGCCCCGCTCCTACGGCCGCCCCCGCCGCATCGCCGCCCCGGGGGCACCGGCGCCGCCCCCGCCCGCGGCAGCGGCAGCGGCAGCAGCAGCGGCGGCTCCCCCGGGGCAGCGGGCGCTGTGCCGGGGATGCGGCCGGGCCGGGCCGGGCCGGGCCAGNAGGTGCCTCTCAGCGCCCCCGGGGGGGTCGCGATGCCCGGGCCCGCGGGGCCAGCGAGCAGGAGGGCAGCCCGGCGTGGCCTGAGTTCGGCCCGGTTGGCGGCGGCCCGCGGGGTCGGGGTCGGTGTCGGTGCCGGGGCGGGCCCGCAGCGCCCCAGTGCCGGTCCCGATCCCGATCTCGATCCCGATCCCGATCCTGATCCCGGGGGGGCCTGAGGGGGGGGCGCGCGCCGCCCGCCCGCCGAGGGAAAGAGCGCGCGCGCGCCCTGGCGGCCGCCGCCGGAACTGCGGGAAACGGGCCCGGAAAACGGAATCCCAAAATCTGCGTCCCCAAAACTGACTGTGAGACTGTCCCAAAATCTGCGACATCATCCCAAAAACCGACTGTAAGAGTGTCCCAAAACTGACTGTGAGAGTGTCCCAAAATCCCTTCAGGATGTGGGGCCATCTTGAATGGTGTGAGAGCATCCCACAGGATGTTAGAGAGTCCCAAACAATGTCAAAGCACCTTAAAGGCTGCGCAAAGGGCATCCCGTGGGATGTGGGGGCATCCCAAACAGTGTCGGGGCACCCCAAACAGTGTCAGGGCATCCCAAATATTGCCAGAGCACTCTAGAGGCTGTGCAAAGGGCGTTATTACTCTTCAAGGAATGCGAGAGTGTCCACAGGGGTGTGCAAAGGGCATCCCGAGGAGTGTGGGGGCGTCCCGAGGAGCAGGAGGGTGTGCAAAGGGCTCCCCAGAGCAGGGGGAAGAGAGCCTCAGGAGTTTGAGGACATCCCATGGATGTTCAAAGGACATCCCGGGGGCTGTGGGAGTGAGGAGCGTGCCCAGGGCAGTGCCCAGGGGAGCCCCCGCAGCCCCATCCCGGCGGGATCGCCCCGGAGCCGAGCGTGGCCTGTGTCCCCTCCCTTGGAATGCAAACAGATCCCGCCGCTGGGGCTGGAATTCAGTTCAGCCCTAATTGCTGGGAGTTGTTTCTGTGATCGCAATAAAAGCAGCGAGACAGGGAGAGAAAAGGAGAGGGAGCATTAAACCCCTCCCCTGGGCTCTCCCGCAGTTTTGCAAACACGTCTCCGAGTTTGATTTTTTTTTCTCTCCCTGCATAAACAAGCTTTTCTGTAGTACTTGCTGTAATCTTGTTTGCTCCGTAACCACTCCTAGGAATGTCATAAAAAATTCAGCTCTAATATTTTACCACTCCACACAAACATGAACGTGAATAAATGCTCGTCTCCCATGTAGGGAAATGTAGAGAGAGGCTGTGGGAATTAACCTCGGGCTGGAGGGATCAGACCCACAGAGGTCGGGAAAAAACAAAACTGTGGGGAACCCAGAGATTTGGGTTCATCAGAGAAGATAAAACTGATAAGTGAGTATATAAAATGAATAAAAGGCAGTAATGAGAACGTCTTGCTGTCTGCCCTCAGTACTTGATCTAATAAAATACAACGGGAACGTTCAGGTGCAAATGGAAATCTGGTGATCCGAAATAAGGGAATCAGCTGCTTTAGACATCCCGTTTCTTTCTTGGGGGGAGTATCCAGGGGCTGTCCTGGCCCTGGGGGAGTCACTGTGTGCCATTAGGAAAGAAATGTGCAAAGGTGTGTGCAAGGGGCACCCAGAGCTGTGTGTGAGCTCTGCCTCGCGGCTCAGCTGCATTCCCTGGACTCGGGGGAGTGATGGGGGGCATAGAGAAGTAGGAAACAATTCCCTTGTGCAGCTCCAAGCCAGCACTGACCCTCGGCTGGGGCACACAGGACCCTGTCCCCCCTCATCAGCCCAAAGCCAGCACGCAGCCAAGGGCCTCCCCTCACCTTTGGGGCAGACTGGGGAGAATTTAGACTTTATTCCATCACTGCTGAGCGTTTTCATGTGGGATTTTGTACCCAACAAGTGAAAGAAAATCCAAAGTGAGAAATCTGGCAAAGTGCTGACAGGGGGGTGATCCCACTGGCAGGGATCCAGGTGCACTGGCTGAGAGGTGCTCATCCCCCATCCCGTTCATTCCATGCAGGACTGGTCTGGTTCTTCCAAAACTGACTTCCCAAACTGGTGCCTGAGACGGATAGGAGAGCTGCAGTGATCCATGATGTGCCTCTCAGCCTAACAAAGCTGTGAGATCTCCTCCATCCCCTACAAAATGCTTTAATGCTTTTACTGCCTTTTAATGAAAGGTAATATTCTGGTACAAATGAAGTGGAAACATGAATTAAGTGGTGTCTGCAGACTGTGGGAAGGTTGCTTGGCACTGCCCTCTCTCCTTCCCACAGATTTCCTTGTTTGTGTTGCAAGAAACAAACCCAAACAAAACCAAACACAAACAGCAACAAATTTATTTGAGAGCTTCGGGCTGAACACGAGGGACGGTGTACAAAGCAACAGGTAGAAGGGAAGACACCACAGGGAAAATGCATTAGAATTGGGGATTTTATAGGTCAAAAAGCACCTTGTGGGGTGAGGCCATGGCACAGCAGCTGCTCCTGTGACAGGAGCTCCTGGGGATGCTGAGGTGTTTTTGGGGAACAAAAGGGAGCAAACCCCCTGCAGAGCTGATCACCAACCTCAGGGGCAACCAGGATTGATTTTGCCTCGCTGAGGTTAAAGGAGGAGGCCTGAAAAAACCAGAAAGGGGATTATTGGGAGATACAACAAGCAGGTAAATCAACAAAACAATAGACAGCTGGTGGAGCGCAGCTTCCTCACCGCAGCGACGGGACAGTGAGTGCTCCTTGACGGGATCTGCACGGGGAGTTTCTGCTTTCCACATGGCTGCTGAGCCGTTTCCAAGCTCCTTAGCTGGCTTACAGCGTGGCCTGTCACTCCCTGTCTTCTTCTGAGCATCAAAAGGGACGTGAGGAGACGCCGCCGAGACAGCAGAGCCGCCCGTGGTGCCGTAATCTGGGTCTCCCATATGTGATCCTCGAAATAATTCTTCTCCCAAAGGAGATTTTCTTTTAAGTTATTCCGGGGGGATGTTGCTACGCTCCCTTTGTGCCTGCGTGACTTTGCACACAGAGGCAACCTGTGTTATGAGAGACTTGAAAGACTTTGTTGCAGCGTTACAGAAAGCTGTTGATTTTCACATCACTCATGTGTCAAAAGACGGCAGGTTTCGGGAATGCCCCGAGGAGAACAGGAGGAATGGGAATTTTAAGGACGTTTGAAGGTGTTAGGAGGGAAAACCCCAGCTGGGAGTTTAGGGCAGGTGAGGAGAGGGGCCAGATCCCGAGCTGCGTTTGGGCCCTGATTTCCCGCAGGGAATAAGGAGCTCGAGTAGCCCCGGGGCTCTGCACAGCACCAGATATTGATCAGAGCTTTGCACAAATGACGTTTCCTTGTCCTAGAACTCATTGAGATTTAAGTCTTGTGCGTGCAGAGAGCCAGAAACTCTGCCAGTGGGGCCATCCTGAGGAAACCCTGCTCCACTCAGAGCATCCCAAGCCTTGCTGTCCCACTGCCGGCCTCTGCCCACCGCTTGCTTGCAGGCTGCAGGACAAAGCTCAGATTGGGCCAAAAATCAATTATGTCCACTCCACAATGCTGAAAAACACTGGGGTGATGAATCCTGGGGCTGCTGGATGGAGGCTGGCACGGCGCTGGCGCCTGCTGAGATGGAAGTTGCCGACGGGCATGGAATATTGTGTCCCGATACAAAAATAAACGGGGATCTGGCTCTGCCTGGTGCCCGGCGTCATCCCCAGAGGGAGGAACCGCAGGGAGCAGCGGGAGGAGCCGCTGTTGGCCGGGCACTGAATCACAGGTGAGTGATTCACCAGCCCCACGTTAGGCAGCCAACCTGGGAGCGAGGCAGGAACTGAATCAGCGCTGCTTTGATGAGGTTTTTTTTCTTTTTAATCATCTTCTCACTCATTCTCCTTAAAGCCTCTTCCCAGAGGATGAGAGGGCTTGGCTCGCCAGAAGGGAGCAGGTTAATCACTCCCAGGAGGAAAAGCTCAGAGCAGCGGGGATTGTAGCACCTGCAGAGAATAAAAGGTGACGAATCGCCCTAATTCCTCCTTCCTTCTCCACCTGCGTTTCATTAAATTTGTTTTAGACAGGTCTGAGAGGAGATGGGCTGAGCTCTCCCCGTGTAATTTGGAACAGCTGGATGGGGCAGGTGAGGGATGCCCGGCAGAATCCGTGGGCTGGGACCAGCTGGAAACCCTCAGGACACCCAGCCGTGCCCCCGGCCATCACCGTGAGCCACCTGCAAAGGGCAGAGGGGTTTGTGTGCCTGCTCCACACCCCGTCCCCCATGTCCCCTCTATCCCCTGGCTGGGAGGCAGCGGGGAGGGAGGAGTCGGGGCCAGAGCCACAGAAATGGGATGGCTGCTTGCGGCGAGGAAGGGGCTTTGCTGCTGTGGCTCTGTGAGCTCGGGGCTGTGCCAGGGGCCCGGAGGGTGCTGGGGGAGCAGGAGCACACACCCGGGCAGTGGGACGCACAGAAGTGCTGGAGGAAGCGTGTCCGTCCTCCCTCAGGCTCCAGCAGGAGAGGCTCAAAGGACAGCGAGTGAAAACCCCGCTGGCACCAAGTCAAACTCGCACAGTCACAGGAGCTGCTCAGCAATGGGGAAAACCGCAAAAAAACCCCAAAAAACCGAGCACAAGGAGAAGGTGCAGTGCGAGCCGGGGGCTCTCAGCCTCACGCAGTGTTCCGCCCCAGCCCTCCCAACATCCCATCCTTCCTAAAGTGCCCGAAATCAGCCCCCAGCGCTGCACCCTGCTGCCCAGAGGTGAAATTTGGGTACGGGGATGCGCCAAAGCTCAGCCCCCGGCACCCCGTGCCATCGGGACCCGCGGATGCGGCCGTGCCTGCACTCCTCAAGCAGGCAAAACCTGGTTTTCCACAGGAATCAAAAATCACCCCGAAAACATCGAGCGTTTTCCATGCAGGTCACAGCCGGGAGACTTCCCAGGTAGCTCCATCAGCGCGGAGTTGCTAAAAGCAGGAGTCACAGCGAGCTGCCTGCTCATTAAAACAGCCTTTGTGGCCCAGAAATGCATGTGAAAGACGCGCACAGGCCCCGTCACTCTCACAGATTCCTTCTCTCATGTTCGCTCATTCTCAGCTAAACTAAGAAATGCCTGAAGCCGTCAAAGGGGCTGTTTCAAAGGCAGCCCGGAGACAGAACGGGAGCGAGCCGGCGCTGGAAAGCCTCGCTAATCAAGGCAGAGGGATCTGCCCGCTCCCCTCCCTCCCTCCCCGAGCGCTGCTCGTGCTTCGGCTTTGAAGACCTGTCATCTGTGACGCCGCTCCGCTTCAACATTTATACTGAGAATTTTTTTTTTTTTTTTGGCCTGGAATATATGAATATATGTGGCTTTTTTTCCTTTTCCTTTTTCTTTTTTTTTTTTTTTAAGCCATTCCGCCCACCCTTCGCCTCTCAGCGGAGCTCTGGGGTGGCGGAGCAGGGGCATCACAGAACCTTAAATAAACCGCAGGGGAGATGCCCCCGGTGCCAGGACCGTCCCCACCCGGGCCACCGGCTGTGTAAACAAAGGGATTTTTTTCACAGTGTGAGCACCGGGATCTTGAAAAATCCGGGTCTCTCTAAGGAAAAGGAGGGACTTTTGCTCCCAGGGGCACTACAAAAATTAATGGCTATTATGACTGTAACTACTTGAATAAACGCAAAGCCGCGTGTCACGCAGCCCTTTTGCCATTTCCGCAGCTTATTACAAGCCTGTTTACATCTGCCCCTGCCTGATTTAAACCCCGCAGGAACAAAACTAATATCAAGTGAGCAGAGTGAATTAGGAGCAGCTCTAAGCGGGATTTATTGAGGTGCTGACACCGCGTCCTGCGGGCCTTGGGTGGGTCACCGGGAAAACCCAGGCACATCCCGGCCCCTGGAATCGTTCCCTTGTGCCTGGTGTCACTCTGGGCAGGGCACATCCCCTGGCACAGCGGATCCCTCAGGCAGGGTCAGCTCGGGGCATGGAGGAGACCGGAGTGGGAAACGCCCTCAGGGATGCGCTGGAAGCCAAAACGCTGCGCGGCATCTCCAGATGCAGCCGCCACCCCGGCGGGTGCCTTCATTAAACCCAACAATGCCTCGGGATGGTGTTTGAAGAGCTGACGGAGCTGTCTGCGGCGGCGTGAAAAGCAGAGGTGTGAATTTTCTCCGGCGGCTTTAATCCGAGCCCGCCGAGCGAGCGGAGCGGAGCGGAGCGCTGCCACCGCCGCGTCCCAGCTGGCGACCAGGCTGACGAGCCACCGAGCCACGGAGCCAGCAGCAAAAAGCTTCTGCGGAGCCAAGAGCTGGCGGGGCACGGAGGTGTGGGGTTTGCCAGCCCTTCCTCTCCCCCTTCCTGCACGGAACCAATATTCCAAAATTCCCCCGGCTGAAACTTCAAGGGGTTGTGGTGTCAGGTCACCAGACTGAGCCGTCTGTCAGGGATGGCTTTGGGGGTTATCTCCTCTTTGGGTTGGGGCAGGGACGCGGTTGGGAGCAACCAGGTACTTGTAATCTCTGTGCTGGTTGAATATTTTATTGTGTTTCCATCCAGATCCAGGACAAGATCCCAGAGAAATCCAAACCCGGGGCTGAGCCTGTTAATGCCACCAGTTAAGTTTGCTAAGGAGCCGCCCCGGTGCTGGTCCCTGAGACCTGGATGTGATGCACACGACGTGCAGGAGGAATTATTAATACCAAACAATCGCTCCTGCCCGAATTAGCTTCTGAAAAAGGTGGCTGTAAATCCACCGGGCCGTGTGAGCCAGGAGCTGCTGCTCAGCAGCTGCTCAACAGGAGCAGATCCCAGCTCTGAGCGGCAAAAGGGAAACCTGGCAAAAAAAAAGGGAAACTCGGGGTTATCCAAAGCTCACAGCAAGCCAGCTGCTGGGTTTTTTTGGGCAGGGCTGAGCTTGGCCAACACCATCAGAGTGGCTCAAACCGAGTTCCTGGGCTGCCCAAGTGTTCCCATCACCCCTCAGCAGAGGAGGACAGCTCAGCTCACCCGAACGTTCCCCTCTCCAGGCAGCACAGCTTTTACCCTTCAGCTTCTACCAGGGCATGGCCGTGCCTTGGAGCATCACCCAGGTGATCCCTCAAGGTCCCTTCTGCCACCAACCTCTGTAACATGGAATTCTGTGGGGTTCTGAGGAGATAAAACTCTCTCCTGGCAGCTGCTGCAGGGCAGGGACTGCTGGCCCTGCTCAGCTGGGACTTGATGCCTGGGCTGCAACTTGCTGAACTACCAGGAGCAGAACAATTGATTTTTTTCTTCTCCATTCTAATAAATGAGTGGGAAATTTCCACTCCTTGAATCAGGAGATGCTCTGAATATTTATGTTTTTGTTCACCAATCGGAAAAAAAAGAGAAGTGCTATAAACGAACATATTTGGTGACCCACTTTGAGTGGCTCGTTACGATTAGATCAAGCTAATTGCCAGCCTTGTATTTCATTTGGCAACTTGCTCAGCTAATTGAACAAAATAAAAACTAATGAACAATTATAATGAAGTTTATAATTAGACCATTGGGAAAAAAAAAAACCCCTCAGCGTGAGAATATTTAAGGCATAATGAATGTGCGGGAGGTTTGGGAGGGGGGCAGTAAATTGTGTCTCTCTCCCACCAAAATCCTTCTTCCCAGCTTCTTACCTATTCCCAAACCACATCAACGTGGCATTTTCTTTATTAGTGATTACCTTAATGCCTTTATTGTCCATAGATGGCATTTCCAAGGATCCTAAATCCAGGAATCAGCCTGTTAGTGAGGCAGCTCAGAGCGGCCATTAGTGACATCCCCAGCTCCACCTTTACAAATCAAAGTCTCCATTAAGGATGGGTTTGTAATCCTAAAAGTGAGAAACAAGGACATGGAGCAGGCAGAGGAGTTCACACAGCCCAGCAAGCTGATCCCTCCTGTCAACACAGAAACCTGGAACAGGAGCCAGGGAGGCTGAAAGGGGAAGATGAGATAGAAAAATTCTCTCTCCCTGATTAGAGCCATTTAAAAAAATAGTTATTTTTGTCTCATATCTGAATAAACCCATTCCAGCCCCCTTTCAGCCCCTGCTGCTGAAGCACAGAAAATTAAATACCATGATAAAACACAGAGTGACTTTCTGGAGTTCCAATTTACAGGTCAAGCAGGTACCCACCAAAGCCCAACAGAATTGTCACATCAGAGTCTGCACTGCTTAAAAACTTCTCTTCCTCCTGTTTGTCCATGGAAGTAATTAGTAATTAGTTCATAGAGAACTGCCTGGTAACTGAGGTTCTGCATCAGGGAATAAAAGCAGAAACTCTTAATCTGGGGAGGAAATGTGTTGAGCCTTTTCTCCTGGATGTCCCCAGTGGTTCTGGCACTCTGAAGGTAAGTTCTGGTTTTCAGCCCATGGTGCCAAGGGCCACAGGCACAGGGCAGGGATGAAGGACATGGGTCCTAAAAGGGCAAAGGGTGGGAGAGGAGGAGAATCAGCCCTGGAGGTATTAAAGCTCAGCACTGACCCCACTGTCTGCCTGTAACCACCATAATCCCAGCCAGGGTAAATTCTTCTTCTCATTCACAGAGCTGCTTTACTTCCACAAAGATTGAGATAATACACCGACTCAGGAAAAGAAAAATCCTTTTTATGAGCTATCAAAATCTCTGTTCCCCTCCCCTGTTTTAATCTGAGCTGCATTAGGAGAAAACCCTGTGTTTTTGCAGTCATGTCTCAATATTTTTATGCCATTAGAACCAGCTGTCCTCTTAATGTAATTACAGGTTTCACCGGGGGAGTGATCACATCCTGGGATCAGTGGGAGGCTGGAGCTGCCTGATGCTCTCCATGTTCCATCACCTTTCCATCAGCCTTGGTTTGGGGTTTGTTTTTGGGGTTTTTTTTGCAGCTGTTTGTTCACCTGCCAGCCTGGAGCTGCTGCCACGGCCACACAGGGGCTGGGGCTGCCCTTCCTCCAGCTGGGGCTGCTCCCAGCTTTGGCAAGGAGGGCGCAGAGGGCACGGCCAGCCCTTGCAGTGGCACCAGCAGGGTTAAAAATGCCTTTCCCAGCCCCTGTGCTGAGGACAGAGGGCAGGGCCTGCCAGGCTGAGCTCTTCCCCGTTTCCTCCCTCGGTGCCCTCCCTAAAATCTCCCACACACGCGGGGCTTCCCATGGGCTTGTGCTGGTGGGGGCATTTCCTTCCCAATTCCCCTCCCCTCTTGCACCCACACGCCCTCGAATTACAAAAAGGTTGAGGAAACGGGAACAAACCCTGAAGTGAAGCGTGAAATAGGCTCGATGATTCCGGATAGCCAGGGCCATTTAAAGCCTTGCTTGGCATTTGCATTAGAAGAAGGAATCCTGTACAGGAATCTCTCCTCTGCTTTATACTCCTGCATTAATTCATGAAGTGTCATGTATCTAGCATATTTTATTATACATGAGAACCAGACAAATTAAAATTCTCAGCTGAGTATCACATCTGTACACTCAAGGCCACCTCCCTCAGCTCTGGCGAGGGTTGAAGCGACACCGGTTTAAACTCAGCTCACCTTTCAAACCCAGTCAGTTAAACCAGCACAAATTCCCAACATTTTCTTCCATTCTCTTCACAATTTATTTCCATTTAACCTCTTGTGTAGCTAGAGGAAGGTGAAGATCAATAGACTGGGAATGCTTGAAGCAATCAAACCCTTTGTGAAACAAAAACAGAATGGGGGGAACTGGGTGAGCTTGACAAGTCCCTTCCAACCCAAACCATTCCCTGATTGTACAAATATCCCCACCAGCCAAAACTGAACTCCCTTTAAATCTGCAGAAGAGGGAGCCAAACTGGAAAAGGGACTTTTTTTTTTAGTAGATTCCTCATTAGCGATGTGAACCCTCTCACATTAGTGATGTATACTTTAATATGCTATTGTAAACTAATTCCCAATCCTGGAGATGATGGGTTGGTTGTTTTTTTTCCAAGGGACATTATCCTTTCAGCTGCAATCTCAGGCTGAATGCTGATAAGCCTCTTGAACTTTGCAAAACCACTTGTCCAAAGTAGCAGGACGAGAGAATTCATTAAGGCCTTCTAATTAAGAAGTAGAAGGCCCAATTAAGCTCTCACTGACGTGCTGCACAGCCCAGTCAAACGAGGATTTTCCCACCCCCACCAGAGCTGGGTCCTCCCTTGGGTTCAGCTCCAGCTGCTGGTTTGGGGGGATTTCTCCGGCCCTCAGCAGCCCCGGTGAGAAATGGTGTGGACAGCATTAATATTTTGGGACATGTCATTGTCCTGCAGCTGGAATTGTCCCGAGACTCCTTGAGGGCATTCCAGAGGCTGCCTCCCTCTCCCCAGTGTGCCACTCCCTCCCGCTTTGCACACAGATCGTGCACAGCAAAACGCTCGGGGCTGCTGCTGATTATCCAATCTAAAGAGGCCCCAAAGTCCCAGCAAAGGAAAATGTGTGTGCTGCCCTCAGCTCCCAGGCTGCCACCCTGCCTCGTGGCCACGCTTCACAGCAACTCCCACCCGCGGTTTATTTCTGGGAGAACACAGGTTAGGACATGGAGCTGCTTCTTTCTACCAAAAAAAAAAAAAAAAGTAGAAGAAAATTAAGTTACAGCTTGTTGATCTCCAAGACCTGGTTATAAATGAGCTAAAAATACTCTTCTCTCTAGAAAGGAGAAGGATGAACCAGGCAGTCTCGGATTTATCCTCAGTTTTGTAAGATCCAGGCAGCAGACTGGCACCTCACTCCCAAGCTGAACAGTTTCAGTGGAGAAATTGCTCAGTGCAGAACTCCAGAGGGCACGTGGAGGAAGACCTAAACCTTCATCTCCTGAAACATCTCTGATCAGGGACTCAAAATGGCCCAGAGCATCCCCTAGAGTTTCCCCCAACCCCAAACGCCACAGCTCTGGCTCACAAGGTCCCAGACCCTGCTACTCCTCTCTACTGCCTTTCAACCCTAATTTCAATGCCCATTTACCTGCGTGAGTGACTGCTCAGCTCGTAAATGAAATACTTTTAAAACATGTATGCACTAAACTGAGAGACACTAACGGCCTCAGGGAAGTTGCATTCCATCAGGTAATTACCTGTGTTTTTAAAGCCCCTGAATAAGTAATCCACACAACCCATTTCCCTTGCACATAACAATAAACAATTTTATCAGCTGTTGCCCTGCTCGGGCTGCTGTGTACCAGCTCATTTTATTTCCTTGAGAACCACCACTAACCAGGGAAATTAATTGAAAAATCATAAGGCAGTGGGAGGGGGAAGGAAGTACCTGCTCTAAGAGGAGCTGATAAAAGCACATTTCTAAGAGGGGAGTGATAAAACCACACGGCCCCAGGGCAAATGGGCTGATTCCATCACATAATTCAAGAGTCACTCTCAGATTTGCAGAGGGATGAGTGAGAAATGCAGCCAGCCTGGAGTTCCTCTGCTCTAATTGCTCTGCTGTTGAACATTGAAGTCAGGAGCTTAAAGCCATTTCCAGAGCCGGCTCTATTTGCATGCCACACATCCCACTAAAACCTGCACATGGAGCTTTCCAGGCAAAACACTGTGAACCTCAAATTATAAATAGGCAACAGGGAAGAAAAAAAAAAAAA